>JAGFNQ010000546.1:33387-175588 GCA_024364735.1 Boesenbergia rotunda | reverse complement strand
AGTTTGGAAATCCTCATGAAATTTCGCAAACGTTTGAAATTTTCTAGTTTCTAAATTTATAATAATTGTGAAAATTTCCCCATCTTTGGAAACTTTCCAATTTGGAAATTTTTCTATTTTAGAAATTTTCCAACTTTGGAAATATGTAAGTTTTCTTTGTACCAAAAACTTACAATTATTCTGAAAACCTATTTTCGAAATCTCGCAATTTTGGGCACTTTCTTTTAAGAAAGTCTAGACAAATTCATGGATAGTTAATTGACAATTAAATTTGAATTGGTTTTTAAATTGACAACAAAATTCTTTATTTTGGATTGAGCCTCGGGGAGCCGTCCAATTTAAAGTTAGATGTTGTAATTTAATTTCCCAATTTTAATTGAAATTGTCATGTTTGATTTGGATTGAGCCTCGGGGAGCCGTCCAATTGGATTTACAACACTTTACTTTTCTTTGGGTATCTGAGCCTCGGGGAGCCACCCTTAGAAAACGATTTGTTGTAATTAATCAAATCCATGAATAAAATATGTTTTAAGAGGTGATGCTCTTACATATTGTTGTCTCCAAAATTAATTAGGAAAATGGTTTCCTATAGAGTTTCTTAAATGAGATTTTCATGAAAATAATATGTGGTTGAATTAAGGGAATTGTCTCTTAATTTAATAAGTTTTGATTTAGAGAAATCAAAGTCTTGAACATATTATTTCCGAAATTAATTATGACAATTTAGGAAATTGTTTCCCAAAACAATTCCTTTAATAAAGTGTGAAATTAGAATTAAGGAAATCCGGTTCCTAATTCAATTCATGAGACTTGATAAATTAAGTCACATACATACTTTATTAAGGAAATCGTTAGTCATGACATATGTCATGAATGTGCATTAAAAGGAAAAGATGAGACCAAAACCCCTTACAAAATATTAAGGCCAACACCTTCCATTAATATGGTTAGAATCGGAGTTTTGTTTCTCGATTGGGTTGATGGACACATCCATGCCCGACTTGAACCTTAACATGTTCAAACCATGGAATTAGTTTATGAATAATATAGTTGGAGTCAGAGGTCAATCCTTAGTTTTGGTTGTTGGACACATCCAAGCCTGACTAAACGGTTGAATGAGCTCCAACCATATTAAAACTATTTCTTGATTAATGGGTCAGCCTTAAGCTTGGAGCATCGATTTGTTGTGCCACAGCCAAGGTCGATGTAAAGAGAGGTGCAGTTGGGTGCTATGTATATGATGCATACTTGTTAATGAGTTAACAACCCAATGATTTATGCAAACATTCAATTAGTTGATAGCATAACGTGATAGTTACATATATGTGATATGTAATCGGTATAATTACCTACCTTCATAGCTAAGAAAAACTTGATGGCCACAGCCATGGTGGTTCTTATCTATGGTTGGATATCAACCTATTTGGAGATATTCCTACGATCTCCCGAATTGATAATAAGGGTGACTCAATTCGTAAAATAAATAGGATTTAATTTGTGTATGTTGATACATTCTTTATCAATCTTCTCACATAATCTCAATTTGTATTTCTAAGATAATCACTCGATCATGTCTTACATAAACTTGCGTTCCATTTTGGACACCAATAAACTGACTGGGCCGAACTTCATGGACTGGCTTCGAAACCTAAGGATAGTCCTCAAGGCAGAAAAGCTTGCTTATGTCCTTGAAGAACAACTTCCCAACCGTCCTTCTAAAGATGCAACTCTAGACCAGTTTCCAGAGTTGCTCAACCTGCTGAAGACTGTAGAGCCTTCTGTAAAGCAGGATCAGAAGACAATACTGTTAGTTGGATCCTCGAAGAAAGGTTCTAAGAGGAAGGCCAAAGAACAGAATAAAGGGAAGAAGAAAAAGGCCAAGAAAACTGAAAAGAAACCAAAAGGAACTTGCCATCACTGTGGCAAGGAGGGTCACTGACGAAGAAACTGCAAGGTTTATCTTGAGTCCTTGAAGAAGAAGGCATCCGATGCCCCATCTTCTTTAGGTATCTTCGTTATTGAATGTCACTCTATTTCCTCAAATACCTGGGTACTTGATACTGGGTGTGGCTCACAGATATGTAATGACATAAAGGGGCTAAGGAATAGAAGAAGACTTGTCAAAGGAGAAGCAAATATGCGAGTTGGAAATGGAGCAAAGATTGCTGCCGTTGCCATCGGAACCTATTTGCTAAAGCTCCCCACTGGACGTGTCTTAGAATTGGATAATTGTTATTTTGTTCCATCATTAATAAAGAACATTGTATCTATTTCATGTTTGAATGAAAAAGGTTATCATTTAACTTTCAGTAACAATTGTTGTTACATAACTTTAAATGGCGTTCTTTATGGGAATGGAACTTTGTGCAATGGCATCTACACGTTAGATTTATCCAGTGACGTTTTCAATATCGAAGTTAGCAACAAACGTGCTCGAATAGATAATCGAATAGACTCCTACACGTGGCACTGTCGTCTTGGCCATATAAGTAAGAAACGCATGACCGAATTACACCGATGTGGAATTTTGGAATCATTTGAACCCGGTTCATTTGATACACGCGAATCATGCTTAAAAGGCAAGATGACCAAATTACCCTTTCCCGGAAAAGGTAATCCAGTGGGAGAATTGCTTGGTCTAATACATACCGATGTATGTGGACCAATGTCAACTCTTTCACAAGGAGGCTATAGCTACTTCATCACCTTCATCGATGATCACTCACGATTCGGGTATGTGTTCTTGATGAAACACAAATCTGAAGCCTTTGAGAAATTCAAAGAGTTCAGAAATGAAGTAGAGAAACACTTGGCAAAAGTATTAAGATACTTCGATCCGATCGAGGTGGTGAATACTTAAGTCAAGAGTTTCAAGATTATCTAAGGGACAATGGGATATTGTCCCAATGGACTCCGCCGTATACACCACAGCATAATGGTGTATCTGAGAGGCGCAACCGAACCTTGATGGACATGGTTAGGTCTATGATGAATCATGCAACTCTTCCAAAATCCTTTTGGGGCTATGCACTTAAGACAGCTGTTTACTTGCTAAACAGAGTCCCGACCAAGGTAGTCTCTACTACTCCATATGAGATTTGGAATAGTAAGAAACCTCACTTAACTCACCTTAAGATATGGGGTTGTCCTGCTTATGTGAAGCGGGTTGTATCAGACAAATTGGATGCTAAGTCTGATAAATGTCTATTTATTGGATACCCTAAGGAAACGAAGGGCTACCAATTCTATCATCCCTTGGAACAAAAGGTGTTTGTTTCAAGGCATGCTGTATTTCTAGAGAAAGAGTTTCTTTTACAAGAAAACAGTGGGAGTGGGATTGAACTTGATGAAGTTCAAGAAACTCCAATAGACATTACAGAGACACCTAGTCTAGGCCCACAACCGATAATTCATAGTGATGAGCTATCAGTTGAACCTAAAACTACACCACCTCTTCGTAGGTCTGATAGGACACGCAATATTCCAGAGAGATACGGATTTCTCGTAAGTGAATCGAACGACGTGTTACTCATTGGCGATGACGAACCTATCAGTTATGAAGATGTCCTGAAAAGTTCAGAAAGGGACAAATGGCTTGAGGCCATGAAGTCGGAAATGGATTCCATGTACGAAAATCAAGTATGGGACTTGATTAACCCACCTGAAGGGATTAAGCCCATAGGGTGCAAGTGGTTTTCAAGAAGAAAACCGACATGGAAGGTAATTATGCTTAAATCCATTTGGATACTCCTAGCCATAGCAGCTCATTGTGATTATGAGATATGGCAAAAGGATGTGAAAACAGCTTTCCTTAATGGAAACCTACTTGAGGACGTATACATGATACAACCTGAAGGTTTCACATCGGTTGATAAAACCAAAGTATGCAAGCTTCGACGATCCATATATGGACTGAAGCAAGCATCCAGGAGTTGGGACATCCGTTTTGATGAGATAATCAAAGAGTTTGATTTCTCACAAAATCCTGACGAACCTTGTGTGTACAAGAAGGTTAGTGGGAGTGCGGTCGTATTCCTAGTATTATATGTCGATGACATATTACTTATAGGAAACGATTTATCAGTTTTACAGACAGTTGAAATTTGGTTGTCCAAAACTTTCTCCATGAAAGACCTGGGAGAAGCAACCTATATCCTTGGGATTAGAATATATAGAGATAGATCAAAACGGTTGCTTGGTCTTTCACAGTCTACGTACATAGACCGAGTGCTAAAAGGGTTTAGCATGTCGGAATCCAAGAAAGGTTACATTCCCATCAGGCATGGGATCAACCTTTCAAAGTCTATGTGTCCGCGCACAGAAGACGAGAGGATTTGCATGAATAAGATTCCCTATGCATCCGCAATAGGATCTATCATGTATGCTATGTTATGTACTAGGCCCGATGTATCGTATGCTCTGAGCGTCACGAGCAGATACCAATCTGATCCAGGAATGGATCATTGGGCGGCTGTTAAGACAATCCTTAAGTACTTAAGAAGAACTAAGGATGTATTTCTAATATATGGAGAAGGAGATTTGATAATACGTGGGTATACAGATGCCAGTTTCCAGACAGATAAGGATGACTCCAAATCGCAGTCTGGATACGTATTTACTTTGAATGGAGGCGCAGTAAGTTGGAAGAGTTCCAAACAAGACACCGTAGCGGATTCTGCCACGGAAGCGGAATATATCGCAGCTTCGGAAGCAGCAAAGGAAGCAGTCTGGATCAAGAAGTTTGTCTCCGAACTTGGCATGGTTCCAACCATTGATGAAGCAGTGCCGGTATACTGCGACAACAATGGAGCTATTGCACAAGCAAAGGAACCAAGGTCTCATCAGCGATCCAAACACGTGCTTCGACGCTATCATCTGATCAGAGAGATTATAAGTAGGAATGACATATAAATTGAGAGAGTTCCCACTGAAAGGAATATAGCGGATCCTTTAACTAAGGCCTTGCCTCAAAACAAGTTTGAGGGTCATGTTAGAGCCTGTGGTATTGGATACCGTAGCGATTGGCATTAGGCCAAGTGGGAGTTTGTTAGTGATATGAGAGAAGTGTCCTAAGGCAATCGCCTTATGATGTAAACATTTATTTTAATAAATGATAATTCACTATTTGAGTGTACATGTTTTGTGTATTTGATTGGGATCTTAAACTCATCTACTGAATGTCCGCAATACAACTCACAGCATAAGAGAATTTGTGATGGGATCACAACTAGTGATTATCTCTAATGTGTAATTGTGAAGTATTGAAATTATCCCTAGTCGATGAATTGATAAAAACGGACACTATCAATTCTGTTGAGACTAGCATGGGTTATTCTCTAATCAGCTGATTCTCACTAGCTGGTGACATTGGGATGTCCGGAGATAAACATGGATGCTAGTTAAGGGAACTAGTTCATTGGAGTGACTAGCTGTGAGACTTCATATGGGAATCTACATGTAGATATGTCAATGAAGATCTTACTGCGGCTTAAGTGCGATGTTCCTTTGACTTGCGGTGTTCAAGTCATCTTGGTCATGGAGACTTATACTTTGACATCTTAAGCAAGCATCTCCAAGGAGGTGTGGACCCAGGATGATCGGGTATAAGCCGAAGTGCCCGAAGATGTTTGAACAGCCTACAAAGGATTCACCACTCCTTGCGAGGAGATGTATACCCAGGCCTATCGTCGGATTGTTACTCAAAGCCTCTGGCCAGAGCATATCATGTTAAGAGTGCGAGTCTCTTAAATACATGAGAGTAATTAGAAATCCAAAGGACGAGAAAGACACTACTTGGGCTAGGTGTGACGTAGTCAGCCTAGTGGGGACTGACACCATTGACCGTGTCCTGAACCAAGTGGGTATAAGGTGGTGAAGGGAATGAGGCACGATTCATTAGAGCTGCTGAAGGGTTTCAGAATAATTTCTTCTGAGGTCAAACCGTTGATCTTTCGATTAATTGGGGATCATGATGTACTACTAGGTGCCACTCATGATCGTTCTATAATTAATGAGTTAATTATAGACGGCCAACATAAATCGAAAGCCTATTTAGTCACACGCAATACGAGTAATCCGAGGGATTTAAAACGAGTTGAAAATTGGATTTTCCGATCAAGAGAAACAAGTCAAATCTGAGTTAGTCAGAGGCGCAATGGAAGCTAAAAATGGCTAAGTCTTTTGAAGGCTTTTCGGGCGAATTAAATGAGTTTAATTCGCGGCGGTCCGGGTTGGTTTTGGCCGACCAAAGAGGGTGTAAACCCCTCTTTGGTGGCCGGCCAAATAAGAGGAGAAAAACCAATTTAATTGGTTTAATTAATAAAATAAATCTAGTGTGATTTATTTTATAAATTATGGATAAATAAATTTGTATAAAGAAATTTATATAAATAAAATTTGTAGAAATTTATTCTTTTATGGAAGATTAAAATAATCCATGAATTGGTTTATTTTAATTTTATAAAATCAATTATGAATTGATTTTTTCATAATAAGAAAGTTTATAAATTTCTTATAAAAATTTATTCCATAATTTAAAGAGAAGAAAAGTTAGTTTTATTATAAATTAGTTTATAATAAAGACTTGGTTTAAACGGAATAATTCATAAGAATTTATAGGATAAATTTCTTATGATAATTAATTAGTTTTATTATAAAGTTAGTTATAATAAAATTCATAAGAGAATTTATAGGATAAATCTCTTATGATAACTAATTTGTTTTATTATAAATTGTTTATAATAAGACTAGGCTTAAACGGAATAAGCAATAAGAAAATTTATAAGATAAATTTCTTATAACTAATTCCGTTAATTCCGTTAATTCGGTTTAGAGGGAGACTTAGCAAAGGAGTTGCTACTATATAAAGGAACCAAAGGCTAGCCCTTAATTCCAATCAACTAATTAAGAGATTAATTACTCCCTCTCTCTTTCTCTTAATCTCCTCTCCTCCTCCTCTTCTTCCTCCCTTAGGGCCGGCGCACCCTATCCTCTCTAGGGCCGGCGCCCAACCACAACACCAACAAGGGTGTTTGCCGTGAGCTTTGAAGAAGGAGGAGAACTCGAAGACGAAGAAGAAGAAGCGGATAGCGACTCCTCTCTTCTCGGAATTTGATTCCGTTACTTCGTTGGTTAGTTTTTCCATTATTTCTCTTATTCTTCTAGTTGTGCCTTCCGAGAATCTAGTAGTTCTCGTCGGCACAAAACTCGTGACTTTGTGAAGTCATCCCGAAGAGAACTCGGCGTGGACGCGAATAGAGGCGGAGCTTCCAAGGGACGCTACGGTTGGATCTCGTCCCTTACTTCGAGTTACGAGAGGTACTTAGTAAAATAGTTTACTTTTCCGCAAAGTTTTATTTTATGATTATGTCAACACACCATAAGATTGCATGCTAGATACGAAGTTAAAATAATTTAGGAAATTATTTTATGCAAACTCTTCCGCTGCACGTAAAAATTTTAAATTTTACGAACTCGTATCCTTGTCGACATGCACCCGGTCCCAACATCCTCCATTGCTACAACTCATGTTAGATTTAAAAGAACTTGAAATGAGTGTAGATTTTACCTCCTTTTTACCTTTCGGACACTTGTCCTTGTAGTGCCCCTTTTCATTACACCCAAAGCATGTGATATGGTCCTTGGCTCTTGCTTTAGTGGAGGTTGGAGTTTCTTCTTCAACTTTTGATGATGTCGATGCCTCCTCTTGATCCGGTACGGTTGTGGGTCTCTCCCCCTCAATTCTTGAAATCGATACCTCCTCTTCTTCTATTGAGGAGGTTGATGATCTTTCGCTCTCTCCCTCACTTGAAGATGTAGATGACTCAATTTTCTCCTCTTCTTGAATCATGGAGCTCACTTCATCGGGATCTTCTATTAGTTGGACTCGTGTAGGATTTTCATGGAACGCTACTAGCTTACTCCACAACTCCTTAGCATCCCTATACTCACCAAGCCTATCCAAAATGTCATTAGGTACTAAATTGATTAACATTTTGATTACCTTGTTATTGATTTCGGATTGATGAATTTTCTCCTCGATCCACTTCTTCTTCTTAAGAATCCTTCCCTTTTTGTCCTTGGGAGAATCGAAGCCTATTTCTATACACATCCAATCTTCAATATTAGTCATTAGAAAATATGACATTTTACCTTTCCAATACGCGAAATCGTCGCGGTCGTACGAAGGTGAGATCCGGATATCCCATCCTAGCGGACCCTCTCCTTCCATGTTCTTCCTCTAGCATGTGCTCCCTCGGCGGTTAGTCCGATCAAGAGCGATCCTTCACTCTGATACCAATTGATAGATCGAAAATTCTTGCGAGACGGGGGGGGGGGGGGTGAATAGCAAATCTTCGTCGTTTTCTCTATAAGATTGTTAGCGTAGCGGAAATACAAATAAAAATAAACTAATCAAGAGAGAACAATGCTAACAAACCGATTTACTTGGTATCCACCCCGGACGGGTGACTAATCCAAGAATCCGTCGGTGGATCACTCCCCAGATAACCTCCAGCTAGTCCTTGTCGCTCCTTGTGGGTGGAGAAACCCCGCCACAGAACCTTGACACGATATGGACGCAAGAGACTACTAACAAGCCTTAACCAAGCTTGTTTCATCAAGAATCTCAGCCATCACGACGTCCTCTTTAAATAGGACTTCAGGCTGAAACCCTCGCCACCAGTCGACTGCTCCCAAGGCAGTCGACTGGTGCCACTGAAATTCGACTGTTGCACCCCAACGTTCGAATTCTCAGCCAACTCATTAGCCACCTACCAATCGACTGCTCCTAGTGTAACGACCCGGATAATTCTCTCAATATTAACGCCCGCTTTTTTTTTCCATAAGCGGCGTTATGTTAACATGCTTAGGGCATGTAGACATCATAAGGCAGCGGAATAACTTTAACTTATACATGCCCTATTACCATTCTTAACTTAATGACATGGGAACCTTAGCATCTTAACTTTGAACTTAAGCATCATATCATGTCATACATAACATCATATCATAAGGTTCCAGAAGTCATTATTCAAACATATAAGTAGCCAAGGTGAAGTTCTAGCATAAACAGTAAACATATAGTTTCCTGGGCCAAGTCACTACTACACACATGCGTTCTTGCCCTCCTGCTGCTTCCATCATTTTCCCCTTGAATGATCTGCGGTATAAGAAAATAAGACTATAAGCACACAGGCTTAGTAAGACTCTTTCCTACTCACAAAAACCATTCATCATTCATCATCTCATAATGAGCACATGAAACATTAACATACTTGGTGCTCTACTTAGAACATAACATCTTACATCACTTATCGTATACATAGCATGGCATGAACATAAACATAGTAAACATTCTAAACATGGCATGATACATGGCATAAACATAAACATAGTAAACATTCTAAGCATGGCATGATACATGGCATAAACATAAACATAGTAAACATTCTAAGCATGGCATGATACATGGCATAAACATAAACATAGTGAATGTTCTAAGCATGGCGTAATACATGGCATAAACATAAACATAGTGAACATTCTAAGCATGACATAATACATGGCATAATACCTATCATAGCATGTGAACATCTTCTTAACATAATCATGGCATAGTTCATTCATTCTCATGCATACTTCTTAACATGAAGCGTAAGCATAAAATCTTATCACATAGCATAATGCATAACATGAATGGATGCATGAGTGGAATGCATATACATAAGGATGCTTAACTTTTAAAAACATACTTTTAAATGCTTAAACATAATCATCATAACATCATTTGGGGTCCCCGGCTTGTACCACATACATACATCATAGCGCGCATCCCTAGCAAGTCCGAGGTCGCGAGCCCCGACCTACTAGGGTAAGGACAGCATAGTCGGTAGTCCCCGAACCGAGGCGTTCTTAAGGTGCCCATCCCTGTTGCACAGCTCCGGTAGTGCCAGAACCGTGGACAGCTTCGGTAGTCCAAAACCGGGGCGTTCTTAAGATGCCCATCCCTTGGACTCATACTTCGGTTCGGTACAAGCCCATACATAAAGTAAAATACTTTTCATGTTTCATCATTCATAAGACATTCATAGCATAACCATGTTACATAAAGCATGACTTAACACATGCTTGTCCTTTCATTGTTCATTCTTATTGCATAACATCATGATGCCTGTAAGGCATGAGCATTATCTTCATTCATAAACATGGTATGCATCTTCTTTCATAAGCATGACATGCATCTTTATACATACAACATGGCATGCATCATTCTTATCATGAACATAAACATAACATACTTATCATGACATCGTTCTTATCATGAACCTAACATAACATTCCTATCATAGCATCATTCTTATCGTGAACATAACCCTATCCTACTTATCATGGCATCATTCATATCATGAACATAAACCTATCATACTTATCATGACATCATTCATATCATGAACATACACAATAACTTAGCTTGGTTCTTAACATAACATGAGCATATAACTTAGCATGGTTCTCTACATCACATAAGCATATATAGGTAGGATTTTCTATAACATTCTACCTACCATTCAAATACATGGCCTAAACATAAACATCCATGGTAACCCTATTAAGCATGGCATCCAGTCATAACCTGAACATGAAACATAAAGCATGGTGCTTAAACCTTAGGGTCATGGTTAACATGATTCCTACCATATGCTTGATCCTATACATATAAATACTTTATGGTAAACATGAACCATCATTCTTTGAACCCTAACTCCACCCCCAAACCCTAGATCCAAGGCTTGGCCGAAACTTCTAAGGTGGAGTTCCATCAATTCCATAAACATGTAATATAGCATAAGGTAAAGGAACAACCATACATCATTTATGAGACCATAGGAAGTCCTTGGGGCTCATGATTAGGGTTAACCCTAACCTTTGGGCCACTTTCCTAGGGCTGGCCGAAACTTATAAGGCCATGGAGCCATGGAGAAATTCCATTAAAACCCCAAATAAATTGCTTAAACACCAACCATACCTTACCATAGGGCCATTGGGGCCCTTACTTGAAATAAGTCCTAACTTTCTACCCTTTTAGGGTACTTGGCCGAAACCTATAGGGTCTCTAGGCCATGTGAAACATTCACATAAACACCCTCCATCTCCCTTATATCATGATAAAACATAAAACATACACTTGAAATTTGAGACCCAACCCTACACAAGGGTTCTTGATGTTGGACGAAACCCTAGGGTATCCTAGGGTACCCCAAAAATTCCCAAAAATTATATTTAATCTCTAAACATCATGAGAGAGTATTAAACGACATTATCAAGATTTTTGGCATAATTATAGGCCTTTAAATCATGGTGGCCGAAACCCTCAAGCTTAGGGTTCTTGGTTTTGTTTCTTTCATGTTGGCCGAAACCCTAGGGTGTCCTAGGGTACTCCAAAAATTCCCAAAAATTATATTTAATCTCTAAACATCATGGGAGAACATTAAACAACATTATAGGGATTTTTGTCATCATTTTAGACCAAGAATCCCATGGGCCGAAACCTATAAGGTTAGATTCATGGGGTTCCTTTGGTTTTTCCAACATAAACATCATATACAACTTTCATATCATGTTAATCTTCAAGAAAAGCCATTATACCACAGGTGAGGGAGTCTTACCTTGGGTTTCTTGATTTTTCGAACCTTGAAAGAGAAGAAAATTGCAATTTCTTTGGACCCTTGAACCCCCTTGCTTTGTATCCTTGGAAAATCCTTAGATCTTGGTGATAGGACCTTCTTGTGGAGCTTTTCCAAGGGAGAACCACCCTTGTGGTGTTCGGATAGGATGAGGGAGGAGGGAGGAAGAAAATCAAGTAATGGAAGAAAGAAGTAACTCCCAAACCCCCCTATTTATCACCCATTAAGGAGGTAAATGAAGAGTCTCTCCATGACCCTTCATCTTCTTCTAAGCCTTAACCAATCTCCATTTCATTCCCTTATAACATTCCCTTGCTAGATGAGTTGGTTAAAGCATGCATGGTTGTACAAGAGGTCTAAGGTTCAATCCTTGGTAAATGTACAATTTTTTTCCACTTATTTTATTTTATTTTCCTAGTAATTTTTGAAAATTCTCTAAAAATTCCCCCATAATTATGTTAATATTTCTCATTAAAATTCCTTTATATTTATATAAATTTTTACCTAAAATCTACCAATAATTATGGTACTAAAAAGCCCATATAAGGCCCATTAGTGCCCTTTTTCCCAATTTAAATGAGAAAACATGGATTTTCTAGGCCAAAGTTCGCATTAATATTTCTAGGTCCCTCGAAAAATTATTTATACATGCTCAATATTTTAAGAAAATATTAAGAGAATTTTTCGGGTCGTTACACCTAGAGCAGTCGATTGGTCCCAAGTTGAAACCCTTCCCGAGTACATTCACTCTGCACTCGAACCCTCACGACTTGAATGACTCCTCCTCCGTAGCCTCGACTGTTGCCTTCGTGCCCTCTTCATCTTCGGCTCCCGTCCCTCGGATGCACACAAGCCTCCAACTTGCCTCCATGCCATCCTTCACGCATGCCTCGATGTACGCGCCCATCAGCTCATCGTCCCTGCTCTCCAAGGTCCCTCAGGTGCGTACATAAGTCTCCAGCTTGTCTCCATGCCACCCTTCACCATATTGAGGTCGTCCAGTTAGGTCCATATGTGTAACCTGTACAACCTGCACACTCAACATACACATATAAGATAACAAAGGTAAACCTAACTTAAACCCTTTGCCCAAACATCAAAACACATGATCACTCCAGACCACAGATTGCCTCAACTCCGAGGATGATGTTTGCTTGTTTAAGAATGTGGTTGTATTACACCAATATATAGATGGTGTGAATTGCCTAGTGTTTTTGAACACTCTGTCAGGAGTAGCACAATGATGGTTCTAGAGGCTACCAATCGATTCCATAAACTCCTTTTTGGAGTTTAAAACCGTCTTCTTGCATCACTTCGTCAGCAGTCGGCAATATCAGAATACGACACTCAACTTCTTCACCCTAAAGCAGAAGAGCAAGGAGCCGTTAAACAACTACATACAGCGGTTCAATCGGGTGGCTCAGGATGTGCTAAGTGTCACTTCGGAAATTCTCATCAGCGCCTTTACACAAGGGCTTGCAGAAGGGGACTTCTTTCGGTACCTCGTGAAAAAATCACTGACTAGTTTTGATGATCTATTGGGGCGGTCAGTCATACACGTCAATGTGAAGAAAGTACAACACACCCGTCGATAGGATTTAGGGGGCGCACCTGTTCATATCTTGGTACAATCAGAGAGAAAGGAGCCACCTACTCCTGCCTAGGCGAAGGACTTCCGCTCAGGCAAAAATCACTGGGACAACAGGAATAAGAAGGTGGAAATGGTGGACACAGAAGTACCATCGTGGCCCGACAAGTACTATGACTTTCATGGCAGTACTATGCACTCCACAAAAGAGTGCTACACTTTAAAGAAAAGGGGAAGGAAGGATGTCGGTTATAGGCCACGCAAGAAGTGGAGTAACTCGGGATATCGGCAAAGGTCCCCACACCAAAGCCGATCTCCTAGGCGAGGTCAATTGGAGGAGGGGGAACCCAAGAGGCGGGCTTGGCCACCTTCCAAGGAGAGATCCTACGACGCTTCACCCCATCGATCTGTTTCTCCAAAACGAGAACCTGGGAAGGGTAAGGCTCCTACCCGAGGACCTCCATCGGGTAACGTCGGGATGATCTCAGGAGGTCCGACTGAGATCATCAGGGTCGAAGGAGATGATAGGTCTCACACGCGTAGTTGGAAAACTACGCAGTCGGGACTAGTCAGGAGAGATGCAAGGGGCCTATCATCTCCTTCGGCCCTGATGATCTAGAGAATATTGAGGCGCCTCACGAAGATTCATTGGTAATTCTCGCACGTATAGCTAATTATGAAGTTAAACACATCTTTGTTGACACAGGAAGCTCAGTCAATATCCTATACAAAGTTGTGCTAGACCAGATGCAGGTAGATGAGGACGAGCTGCGTCCTATCTCAACACTGTTGTTTGGCTTCATTGGACATCGGGTGCAGCCACTGGGACAAATCTCTCTGCCTATCTCTGGGGGATGATATCTTGCAGAGGACAAGGAGGACTCTCTTCTTGGTGATAGATGCCCCATCATCTATAATGCCATTTTGGGGAGAGATCCCCTTATCTTATTCCAAGCTATGATCTCGATTTACCACCAGAAGATCAAGTTCCCAGTCGAGGATCAGGTCACTGAGGTCATGGGGAGTCAGTTAGTCTCTCGGCGATGCTATAGCGGGGAAGTTAGAACAGAATCCCGCAAGAGCCAAAAGACCCATGAGACCCTACAAATCAACTTTATTGATCCCCGGGCGAAAGAAGAGGCCAAAGAGGAACGCTAGGTAGTTGATTGCGAAGAAGTCTATATCTATCTTCATCAGTCAGGAAGAGTTACAAGATTCGCTACGGACCTAAGCCCTGAACATAGAGACAGGCTGATCAACTGCTTGGTTAGTCATTACGATGTTTTTGTTAGTAATATGAGAGAAGTGCCCTAAGGCAATCGCCTTATGATTGTAATCATTTACTTTAATAAATGAATATTCACTATTTGAGTATACATGTTCGTGTATTTGATTGAGATCTTAAACTCATTTACTAAATGTCTGCAATACAATTCACAGCATGAGAGAATTTGTGATGAATTCACAACTAGTGATTATCTCTACATGTACAATTGTGAAGTATTGAAATTGTCCCTAGTCGATGAATTGATAAATACGGACACTATCAATTCTGTTGAGACTAGCATTGGTTATTCTCTAATCAGCTGATTCTCACTGGCTGGTGACATTGGGATGTCCGGAGATAAACATGAATGCTAGTTAAGAGAACTAGTTCATTGGAGTGACTGGATGTAAAACTTCATATGGTAGTCTACATATAGACATGTCAGTGAAGTTCTTACTGCACCGTAAGTGCGATGTTCCTTTGACTTGCAGTGTTCAAGTCATCTTGGTCATGGAGACTTATACTTTGACATCTTAAGCAAGCATCTCCAAGGAGGTGTGGACCCAGGATGGTTGGGTATAAGCCGAAGTGCCCGAAGATGTTTGAACAACCTACAAAGGATTCACCACTCCTTGCGAGGAGATGTATACCCAAGGCCTATCGTCAGATTGTTACTCGAAGCCTCTGGCCAGAGCATGACATGTTCAGAGTATGAATCTCTTAAAGACATGAGAGTAATTAGAATTCGGTGGACGAGAAAGACATTACTTGGGCTAGGTGTGACGTAGTCAGCCTAGTGGGGACTGACACAAATAGACCATGTCCTGAACCAAGTGAGTATAAGATGGTGAAGGGAATGAGGCACGATTCATTAGAGCTGCTTGTAACGACCCAGAAAATTTTCTTAATATTTTCTTTAAAATATTAAACATGTCTAGATAATTTTCTGAAGGATCTAGAAATATTAGTACGAACCTTAGCCTAGAAACCCATGGTTTTCTTATTTAAATTGAGAAACTAAGTACTAATGGACCTTATATGGGCTTTCTAGTACCATGATTATTGATGGATTTTAGGTAGAATTTAATATAAAAATAAATAGATTTTAATGGGAAATATTAACATAATTATGGGGGAATTTTTAAGGAATTTTTGAAATAATAGAAAATAAAATAAAAATAAAATAGAAAATTAGTGCATGCACCAAGGATTGAACCTTGGACCTCTAGTACAACCATGCATGCTGTTAAATCCGACATTTTTATTCCATTCCGGAAAGGTCTCGGAAAAGGGTCTTATAGTTTACCGGCTCATACAATAAATTTTGGGGTTCAAATGGTATAATATAAACATTAGAAAGGACTAGAATGTAATGAATCAAATAGTTACAAGGGTTAATTGATAAAGAAATTTAAAAACCTAGGGTCAGTTTTGTAATAGGGCCAATGTTTGTGGGCTTAAATGCAAAATGACCTCAAATAAGAGCCGATTAGGGCTCTGTTTTCCGCCGCAGTTCTCTCCTTCCTCTCCCAATCGAGCGCCGACGCCATCCCCTTCCTCTTCTTCCGGTGTGGCGAACCCTAGTCGCAGCCGACGCCTATTGACGGGAGGCACTCTGACTATGCCCTAGCTCCCGTCGACAGTGGTGAGAGGTCGGTTTTCCTTATGTTGCGTCCTTTCATCTCAATCGCAGCAAGTGAGCGTCACTCATCTCTCTGACCTAATCTCCCTTCGTGGCTGCTAATCCGAAGCTTCAATCGGCAAGGACAGATCCGGGGTTTCATGCGAGTCATTGAAGACGAGGGAATCCTGGTGGCGTTTTCGTCTTGCAACCTCTGAGCTTGTTGGATCAGGGCAAGAATCGTCCCTACCGGCGCATCAGGTAATGTGATCTTGGGTTAGCTATTCGATTTTGAGCCGTGAGTATATCATTAGGTTTCGATCTATTTTTCTTTTGGGCATGGTTCTGTCTGGGTGTTCATGTTGTGCTATTTCCGACTGTGAGTTCCTTTGGGGAATTAAGTTTGGTGGATTGAAAGAATTGGATGGATTATGAAGGTCAGCTGGTGAATGAACTGTGTATTGGATATTGATTCGATTTTGAGCTTTGGTAGAGGCTGGATTCGTTGATTACCTATGCTTTTGCCGTGAGCTCCATTTGGAGTTGAAGCAAACTGTGTTGTTTAATTGTAGTTGGAGATTTCTAAATTTGGTCGTGGGCTTTTGGACCCTTTTTGTTTCAAGGTATTGATAGTGACAAAGGGATTAGTGAATTTGTGTCAAAGGATACTTTGCTTTATTGGTTTAGGTTGATGATTGGGCTAATTGATGGTAGCGTGACACTTGGGTAAATGGATGTTCTGTGATAGGCTCCAAGAATGGTCATGGTGCGGTTAGGTTTGGGTTTAGCTTTGTGGAATTAAACCTAATTGAGATGGTTAGGTTAATCCTAATATGACTTAGGGATTTATTAGCTAGTTACCGTTTCTGTGTGATAGCTAATTAAATATGTCCTATGATACAGGACATTGATTTGGACTTTCGGTTGCGGACCATCGGACATGAGGTTCTCTTTGCGTACGAGCGTCTACTTGGAGGCGGGTACCCTTTGACTTATCTTTATGATATTGTCATCTTGTTATGCATAGACTGTTATAGATAGCAGTAAGATCATACGCTATCCCTGTTTATTATGCCTGTTCTGGATACTTGTTATCTATCCCTGTTTATTATGCCTGTTCTGGATACTTGTTATCTATCCCTGGTTATTATGCATGTTCTGGATACTTGTTGGTTATCCCTGTTTATTATGCCTGTCCTGGATACCTGTGGTTTATCCCTGAGTTATTATGTTGTTAGTTCCATACAGTATCAGGTAGTGTCATATCTATATGTATGCTTAGAGATCATGATGTATCTCCTACCATTGACCTTGAGGGATCGGTAGTTTTCAGCCAGTATACCTTGTAGGTTACCTGTATTTCCTGTTATAGGATGTCAGACTGAGACCTAGTATACTGAGGACTTGGGAGGGAGGTATGTGTATCTATCATACACCATCCTTGCATTGTTGCATGCCGGCGATCAGCGACTCCCTTGTGGTTGAGCCTATCGTCTTCCGGTACATGATATGCACACACGGCCACTCATGGGTTAGTGTATACCGTGGGTGTGTGCATTTGCTCTGTATTGCTCCGCTCGACCGCTCAGGGGTAGTGGTTTCGGAGCGTGGTAGCAGGCGGAGATCCCTTCTCTTCCCATAGACTAGAGGAGATGAGAGCGACGCTCCCTCATATATACATGAGGTAGGGGGGCGGTCCCCCGACAGCATCCTGTCCACTCGGTCACTCAGGAGCAGTGATGGCAGAGTGCGTACAGTGTCACAGCTCTACCCACTCGGCCGACACAGTATCTCCTGTCTCGGTGGCTTGACTGGAGTTAGGGGGTGACCATGGCATTGCACCATGTGCATATTTTGCATTGTGCATTGTTTGCTGCACTTATTTGCTGCACTTGTTTGACATCGCATATACTGGAGACTTGTTATCTGAGACTATATGCCTATTTGTCTTCTTTTGGTATTTATTACCCTCTTTCCAGGTTAGATGGATTCAGGTATGTATCTACCCAGTGTTTTCAGTTCCAGTCTTTCCCTATTGTTGATATGAGACTGTATTAGCGAAACTCTTGTTGTTAGTATAACTTTCTATGCATATCTGTTGGGTATTCGCTGAGCTATGGACTCACCCAGTTGCCATATATGTTTATTTCAGGTTGATGTCTGCGAGGAGATCCCTAGCCGCTAGTCCCCAGCTCCAGAGGAGCTCTGTTTAGTTTTACCTTACGTTGTTTCGGTTATGGACCCTGTAGTATTTACTATGCTTCCGCTATTTTGTTTTGAACATGTATGCACGTTTTATTTGATGGTATTGTACTTTTGAGTCCTATGTTGGACTTTGTTTGATTTGGTTTTGTTCCTGCCCCCTGGCAGCTCAGGTGAGTTCGGATTTAGTTTTTTTTTCGATAGTTATAATCATATAACTGTTGTTTCTGCATATATCTGAGGCCTGAGGCCCTTTAAACTGCGTGGTTGTGCTATATATATATTGTATACAGGTTATGTGTTTGTGTAAATTGTCCGCCGGACAGGGGAGGTGCTGTCCGATTTTCTATTGGATCAGCGGCTCCTGGGTCTCGGGGCGTGACACATGCTCTAACCAATTCACCTAGCAAGGGAGTGCTATGAGGGAATGAAGTGGATTTTTGTTAAGGCTTGGGAAGAAGGAGGAGCCATCAAGGGAAGAGACACCATGACTCTTCACTTACCCCCCTTAATGTGGATTAAAAGCATAAGAGGGGAAGTTACCTTTCTCTTCTCTCATTCCATCAATTCATTTTCTTTTCTTCTTCTTCTTCCTCCCCTCCTAGATGAAACCCCCAAGCCCCATTTCCCTTGGAAAAACTCCACAAGGAGACTCCCTTTTGAAGATCTAGGTTCTCTTCCAAGGCTACAAGGGCAAGGAGGGTTTAAGTGTCAAAGAGATTTCCAATTTTCTTCTCTTTTAAGGTCTAAAAATCAAAGATAACTCAAGGTAAGACTCCCTCACCTGTGGTATGATTGTTCCTTGATGCTTAACAAGATTTGGAATTTTTGTTTAAGATTTAAGTTGAGGAAACCATGAGGAGGAACCCTAGGGTTTCGGCCAAGGATGTTTTGTGGGGTTAGGGATGATGTAAATTCTCTTTTGTGCTCTTAAAAGTTTTATGATGGTATGTAGGACATAACTTATGATTTAGGGAAATTTTTGGCACCCTAAAACCCTTTAGGGTTTCGGCCACATCAAGGTAAAAAGGGCTAGGGAAACTCCAATCTTTCCAAGCATGATTAATATGTTTCCTATGGTATATTATGAGTAATAATGGTAATTATATGAATTTTCTATGGGCCTATTACTTCCTTAGGGTTTTGGCCAAAACATGAATGAGGTCTAGGACTTAGGGTTAAAACCAATCAAGGGTCCCAATGAGTTCCTATGACATAATATGTAAGGGATTGGATGTTGACCATGACTATGCAAATTTTTCTAAGGACCCATGGCCCCTTAGGGTTTCGGCCAAGACCCAAACCTAGGATTTGGTTTGGGTTAAGATCTCAAGAATGCATGTTTATAAGTCACCATGATAATAGTAGGTAGTTAAGTATGAGGTAAGGACCTTTATGTACAAAAATCTTTGTTTATGTGTTATATCACATGATTATGTATGTTAGATTTTATGTTATGCTTCACCCATGAATATTTAGATCATATACCATGACTATATGTAATTGAGGTAGGAATATGTTATGATGCATGTATGTTGATAAATGATTATAATAGATTTATGGTTTATGAAGGTATATGCATGTTTTAGAATGAATGTCATGAACCCTAGTAGTATACGTCCTATTTATATGTGGCTTATCATCCATGCTTTATGATGAATACTAGGATTATGTATGCTAGATGAAATGTATCATGTCTGAAGTGCATGTTTATTATGTATCAAGATCATGCAAGCTTTATGAACCAAGGTAATGTTTATGACTAGAAACATGATTATGCATGTATGTCCTATTTTATGAATAAAGAATGATAAGTATGAATGAAGATGATGGTTATGCCTTAAGTATGAATGATAAGTATGAATGATGAAGGCATAACGATGATATGAAATAAGTATGAATGATAAGTATGAATGATAAAGCATACATAGTTATTTTATTTTATGAATGGGGCTTGTACTGGACCGAAGTAAGGGTCCAAGGGATGGGCACCTTAAGAACGCTCCGGTTCTGGACTACCGAAGCTGTCCACGGTTCTGGCACTACCGAAGCTGTGCAACAGGGATGGGCACCTTAAGAACACCCCGGTTCTAGGACTACCGACTATGCTATCCTTACCCTAGTAGGTCGAGGCTAGCTACCTCATATTTACTTAGGGATGCGCGCTTATGATGTATGTATGTGGTACAAGCCGGGGACCCCAATGATGTTATGTTTATGCTAAGCATTTAAAAGTATGATTTTGAAACTAAGCATCCTTATGTAGTAAATGCATTTGATTCATGCATACATCCATGTTATGTATTGCGCCAGGGTAAGTATGTTTTATGCTTATGCTTATGCTTATGCTTATATCTTATGCTATAATAAGTATGTCTCAGGTTCATGTATGCTAAGAATTATGCCATGTATAAGTATGTCTCATGTCCATGTATGTTATGATTTATGTCATGCTAAGTATTTTGTAGATCTATGGTTATGTCAGGAATCATGCTATGTAGTTGTTCATATGCTTATGACTTATGCCATGACTATGCTTATGTTTATGTTCAGAGTTATGTTATGTCAGATACTTGATATGTTTATGTTTAAGTAACGTATGGTTTTAGTGAGTAGGAAAGGGTCTTACTAAGCCTGTGTGCTTATAGTCTTATCTTCCTCGTACCGCAGATCAAGCAAGAGGTTACTAAGGGAAGCAGCAGGAGAGGCAAAAGCATGTGTGTGTGTGGCAGTGACTTGGCAAAGGATTCCTCTTATTTACACATATCGCATGTCTTGGGTTTTGAAAATGCCTCCTTAGATTTTATGTTATGTTTATAATGGTTATGCCTAGTGAATGACTTAAGACTCATGATGCTATGTTTACGGGTAAGTTACTTGCTACTTATGGTGATGATGAATAAGTTATGGAACGGTTAGGTTATGATGCTATGCATGTAAGTTTATGAATGACAAGTTTAGGCATGTATAGATGTTTCATGTATTAGTTGCATGGTTAAAAGCATGTTTAGAAAAAAAAATGATTCCGCTGCATTAAGATGTTTTTATAAGTCCATGTATGTTAAGCGTAACGACGCATTTCTCGCCACACTATGAGATGGGGGGAAAAAAAAGACGGGCGTTACAGGTTGGTATCAGAGCCGTTGCCATCTCACTACACACACATCAAGCCTCCTTCCTGCCGCTTCCAAGTAAGTACCTTTCGGTATATTTTATGATAGTAAGCACTCTTACGATATGTTATGTTTCTAGAATATACAAGTATGAATGATGTCTTATGATAGATAATGGCAAGTACTTGTAAGATATGTGAACATGAACGATACTTTCTTTTATTTTATTTAAAATATATATATATATATATATATATTAATTAAATAATTTAGAATTTAATATGGGGGAGGTATAACAATAACTCATATTATCCATACTTGTCCTTTATGAAGGAAAGCATGGCTAGAAGGCAGAGTAACAGACTTAATGAGACTACCACCTCGCCTAACCTGATGCAATTAGTGACCCAACTGCAGCATCAAGTCACCGAGCAGCAGCAAACCATTAATACCCTGATGAACCAACAAGAAAATTCTACTACTCCTTCGGCGAACCAGACTGCTATACCTGTCGCACCTACGGTTATGCAAACTCCTCCGTCAGGCTCGACCACTGTAGCATGACAAGAGGCTTATCTGATCCAGTGGTTGAGGCTGAAGCCGGAAAATTTCTCGGGTGTCGGTGAACCGTGGGACGCTCAAGCGTGGTTCAAGACCGTAGAAAGTACAATGAAGCTGCTGGACTGACCTGAACAAGAGAAGATCAAATGTGCATCATTTTGCCTTTCTGGAGATGCCAGAATGTGGTGGGAAAGGGTCAAGGCCAAGAGACAGGTGAACCAGATGACGTGGTCAGATTTCGAGTCAGAATTCTTT
This sequence comes from Boesenbergia rotunda, assembly GCA_024364735.1. Lineage (NCBI taxonomy): Eukaryota > Viridiplantae > Streptophyta > Magnoliopsida > Zingiberales > Zingiberaceae > Boesenbergia > Boesenbergia rotunda. The sequence goes on along the minus strand of JAGFNQ010000546.1, from coordinate 153,297 downwards.
GAAGAATTCTTCAACATGCAGGTCACCAATAAACACTACGACGAGTTCACGGAATTCCGACAGGGCAACCTTTCAATCAATGAAGCCATGAAGAAATTTAATCGACTGGCTCGCTTATGCCCTGAGCTGGTTCGCACTGAGAAGGAGAGGGTTCGACTTATGTTAAAGATGTTGTGGCCCGAAATAGCTCTGAACGTGGGCGGCGGAGTTAACAGACCGCAAACTGCAGAGGAGCTGTTTAGTAGTGCCCTACTCACCGAACATTACCTGAACAACATCAATCAACAAAGGAAGGTAGTAAATGAAAGTAAGAATCAAGTTCACTCCGGGATTCTCGATTCGTTATCTTTCATTTTCCCTAAATGTTCCTTTCTTTTTATTAACACTCAGGGGGTTAGAAACCTCAGAGTACCAACGCGAATTGGAAAGGAAACCAGACTGGTAAACGACAGCCATGGAACAACCCCCAAGGGGGCCCAACAAATAAACAGTCCCGGTTTCCCCTGTGTGCTACATGCGGGAAAATGCACCCCGGGGAATGCCGCAAGGGTACGAACCGGTGATTCATCTGCGGAGTAGAAGGGCACATGGCCTCGTACTATCCTACCTGTTAGTAATATGAGAGAAGTGTCCTAAGGCAATCGCCTTATGATTGTAATCAATTACTTTAATAAATGAATATTCACTATTTGAGTAAACATGTTCATATATTTGATTGAGATCTTGAACTCATTTACTGAATGTCCGCAATACAATTCACAGCATGAGAGAATTTGTGATGAATTCACAACTAGTGATTATCTCTACATGTGCAATTGTGAAGTATTGAAATTGTCCCTAGTTGATGAATTGATAAATACGGACACTATCAATTCTGTTGAGACTAGCATGGGTTATTCTCTAATCAGCTGATTCTCACTGGCTGGTGACATTGGGATGTCCGGAGATAAACATGGATGCTAGTTAAGAGAACTAGTTCATTGGAGTGACTGGCTGTAAAACTTCATATGGGAATCTACATGTAGATATGTCAATAAAGTTCTTACTGCAGCTTAAGTGCGATGTTCCTTTGACTTACGGTGTTCAAGTCATCTTGGTCACGGAGACTTATACTTTGACATCTTAAGCAAGCATCTCTAAGGAGGTGTGGACCCAGGATGATTGGGTATAAGCCGAAGTGCCCGAAGATGTTTGAACAGCCTACAAAGGATTCACCACTCCTTGCGAGGAGATGTATACCCAAGGCCTATCGTCGGATTGTTACTCGAAGCCTCTGGCCAGAGCATAACATGTTCCGAGTATGAATCTCTAGGAAACATGAGAGTAATTAGAATCCGTTGGACGAGAAAGACATTACTTGGGTTAGGTGTGACGTAGTCAGCCTAGTGGGGACTGACACACATAGACCGTGTCCTGAACCAAGTGGGTATAAGATGGTGAAGGGAATGAGGCACAACTCATTATAGCTGCTGAAGGGTTTCAGAATTATTTCTGAGGTCAACCGTTGATCTTTCGATTAATTGGGGATCATGATGTACTACTAGGTGTCACTCATGATCGTTCTATAATTGGTTAATTATAGACGGCCAACATAAATCGAAAGCCTATTTAGTCACACGGACTACGAGTAATCTAAGGGATTTAAAATGAGTTGAAAATTGGATTTTCCGATCAAGAGAAATAAGTCGAATCTGAATTTATCAGAGACGCATCGGAAGCTTGAAATGGCTAAGTCATTTGAAGGCCTATTGGACGAATTAAATGAGTTTAATTCGCGAGGAGGCGGCTTGGTTTGGCCGGCCAAAGAGGGTCCCCACCCTCTTTGGTTTGGCCAGCCACAACAAGGAGGGAAACAAATTTATTTGGTTTAAATTATAAAATAAATCAAGCGCGATTTGTTTTATAAAATTATGGATAAATAAATTTATATAAAGAAATTTATATAAAGAAATTTATTTTCATGGAAATTAAAATAAACCTTGGATTGGTTTATTTTATTTTATAAAATCAATTATGAATTGATTTTTCCATGATAAGAAAAATTTATATAATAAATTTCTTGTGAAAATTTATTCCATAATAAAAGGGGAGATGTGTTTGTTTTATTATAAATTTAGTTATAATAAAACAAGGCATAACGGAATAATTCATAGGAAAATTTATAAGATAAATTTCTTATGAAAATTTATTCCGTTAAAGGGGAGACTTGGCAATGGAGAGGCTACTATATAAAGGAACCAAGGCAAGGCTTGAATTCCAATCAAGAGATAAAGAAGCAAGCTCTCTCTCTCTCTCCTTCTCTCCCTCTCCCTCCTCTAGGGCGGCGCCCTCTTCCTCCTCTAGGGCCGGCGCACCTCCTAGGGTTGCCGTGAGCCTCCTCCACCAAGAAGGTGCCAAAGAAGAAGAAGAAGCGGGTCGCAACTCCTTCCTTCCCCGGATCTTGATTCCGTTACTTGGTGGTTAGTCTTCCATCTCCTCTCTTGATATTCTTGTCGTGCCTTTGGAGAATCTAGTAGTTCTTGTCGGCACGAAACTCGTGGCTTTGCGAAGTCATCCCGAAGAGAACTCGGCGTGGACGCGAATAGAGGCGGAGCTTCCAAGGGACGCTACGGTTGGATCTCGTCCCTTTCTTCGAGTTACGCGAGGTACTAAGTAAATTAGTTTACTTTCTGCAAAATTTTAATTTATGATCATGTCTCCACAACTTAAGGTTGCATGCTAGATACGTGGTTAAAATAATTTAAGAAATTATTTATGCTAAACCTTCCGCTGCACGTAATTAAACTTTAAAATTACGAACCCGTATCCATGTCAACATGCACCCGGTCCCAACAGTGGTATCAGAGCCGGTTAGTGTTCGACATAATCATATAATTGTTTTGCGGAAAACTTTGTCATGATCTCAATTTTGGAAAATTTTCCAATTATGGAAACTTTCCAATTATGATAAATTTTAGATTTAGGAATTTCAAAGTTTGGAAATCCTCATGAAATTTCGCAAACTTTTGAAATATCCTAGTTTCTGAAATTTTATGATAATTGTGAAAACTTCCCATCTTTGGAAACTTTCCAATTTTGGAAATTTCCTATTTTGAAATTTTCCAATTTTGGAAATATGTAAGTTTTCTTTGTACCAGAAACTTACAAATATTCTGAAAACCTATTATGAAATCTCGCAATTTTGGGCACTTTCTTTCAAGAAAGTCTAGACAAATTTATGGATCATTAATTGACAATTAAAATTCGAATTGGTTTTAAATTATTAACAAAATTCTTTATTTTGGATTGAGCCTCGGGGAGCCGTCCAATTTAAAGTTAGTTGTTGTAATTTAATTTCCCATTTTGAATAAAATTGTCATGTTTAATTTGGTTACGCCTCGGGGAGCGGACCAAATTGGATTTACGACAAATTTCTTTTCTTTGGGTATCTGAGCCTCGGGGAGCCACCCTTAGAAAATAATTTGTTGTAATTAATTAATCCATAAATAAAATATGTGATCAAATCTTGGAAATTTAGGATAATTTCCTTATTTGATTTAAGAGGTGATGCTCTTACATATTGTTGTCTCCAAAATTAATTAGGAAAATGGTTTCCTATAGAGTTTTCTTAAATAAGATTTTCATGAAAATAATATGTGGTTGAATTAAGGGAATCTGTCTCTTAATTTAATAAGATTTGATTTAGAGAAATCAAAGTCTTAAACATATTATTTCCGAAATTGATTATGACAATTTAGGAAATTGTTTCCCAAAACAATTCCTTGAATAAAGTATGAAATTAGAATTAGGAAATCCGGTTCCTAATCAATTAATGAGACTTGATAAATTAAGTCACATACATACTTTATTAAGGAAATCGTTAGTCATGACATAATTATATGTCATGAATGTGCTTTGAAAAGAAAGGATGAGACCCAAAACCCCTTACAAAATATTAAGGCTAACACCTTCCATTAATATGGTTAGAACCGGAGTTTTGTTTCTCGTTTGGGTTGATGGACACATCCATGCCCGGCTTGAACCTCAACATGTTCAAACCATGGAATTAGTTTATGAATAATATAGTTGGAGTCAGAGGTCAATCCTTAGTTTTGGTTGTTGGACACATCCAAGCCTGACTAAACGGTTGAATGAGCTCCAACCATATTAAAACTATTTCTTGATTAATGGGTCAGCCTTAAGCTTGGAGCATCGATTTGTTGTGCCACAGCCAAGGTCGATGTAAAGAGAGGTGCAGTTGGGTGCTATGTATATTGTTGCATACTTGTTAATGAGTTAACAACCCAATGATTTATGCAAACATTCAATTAGTTGATAGCATAAAGTGATAGTTACATATATGTGATATGTAATCGGTATAATTACCTACCTTCATAGCTAAGAATAACTTGATGGCCACAGCCATGGTTGTTCTTATCTATGGTTGGATATCAACCTATTTGGAGGTGTTCCTACGATCTCCCGAATTGATAAAAAGGGTTATTCAATTCGAAAAATAAATAGGATTTAATTAATGTATGTTGATGCATTCTTTATCATTCTTCTCACATAAGCTCAATTTGTATTTCTAGGATAATCACTCGATCATGTCTTCTCTGAATTTGCGTTCCATTTTGGACACCAATAAACTGACTGGGCCAAACTTCATGGACTGGCTTCGAAACCTGAGGATAGTCCTCAAGGCAGAGAAGCTTGCTTATGTCCTTGAAGATCAACTTCCCAACCGTCCTCCAGAAGATGCAACTCCAGACCAGTTAGTGGCCTATCAGAAACATGTGACCGATTCTGAACTTGCGAGTTGCATCATGCTAGCCTCTATGGTACCTGAGCTGCAAAAGCAGCATGAGCATATGGATGCTTATACCATCATCTTCCATCTTCATGAGTTATTTGAAGAGCAGGCGAGATCCGAAAGGTTCGAAGTCTCCAGACTCCTCTTCACCTCTAGGATGCAGGAAGGCACTTCTGCCTCACAGTTTGTGTTAAAGATGTTGGGGTACATTGAGCGACTGAGCACACTCGGTTTTGCAATGGATCATGAACTAAGTATTGACTTAATTCTGCATTGTTTGCCCAAAAGTTATTCACAATTTGTGATGAACTATCGGATGAACAAGCTGGAGACTACCATTCCTGAGTTGCTCAACCTGCTGAAGACTATAGAGCCTTCTGTAAAGCAGGATCAGAAGACGGTACTGTTAGTTGGTTCCTCGAAGAAAGGTTCTAAGAGGAAGGCCAAAGAACAGAATAAAGGAAAGAAGAAAAAGGCCAAAAAGACTGAAAAGACACCAAAAGGCACTTGCCATCATTGTGGCAAGGAGGGTCACTGGCGAAGAAACTGCAAGGTTTATCTTGAGTCTTTGAAGAAGAAGGCATCCGATGCCCCATCCTCTTCAGGTATCTTCGTTATTGAATGTCACTCTATTTCCTCAGATACCTGGGTACTTGATACTGGGTGTAGCTCACATATATGTAATGACATACAGGGGCTAAGGAATAGAAGAAGACTCGTCAAGGGAGAAACGAATCTGCGAGTTGGAAATGGAGCAAAGATTGCTGCTGTTGCCATCGGAACATATTTGCTAAAGCTCCCTACTGGACGTGTCTTAGAATTGGATAATTGTTATTTTGTTCCTTCGTTAATAAAGAACATTGTATCTATTTCATGTTTGAATGAAAAGGTTATCATTTAACTTTTAGTAACAATTGTTGTTACATAACTTTAAATGGCGTTCTTTATGGGACCGGAACTTTGTGCAATGGTATCTACACGTTAGATTTATCCGGTGACGTTTTCAATATCGAAGTCAGCAACAAACGTGCTCGAATAGATAATCGAATAGACTCCTACACATGGCATTGTCGTCTTGGCCATGTAAGTAAGAAACGCATGACCGAATTACACCGATGTGGAATTCTGGAATCATTTGAACCCGGTTCATTTGATACATGCGAATCATGCTTAAAAGGCAAGATGACCAAATTACCCTTTTCCGGAAAAGGTAATCCAGTGGGAGAATTGCTTGGTCTAATACATACTGATGTATGTGGACCAATGTCAACTCTTGCACAAGGAGGCTATAGCTACTTCATCACCTTTATCGATGATCACTCACGATTCGGGTATGTGTTCTTGATGAAACACAAATCTGAAGCTTTTGAGAAATTCAAAGAATTCAGAAATGAAGTAGAGAAACAGCTTGGCAAAAGTATTAAGATACTTCGATCCGATCGGGGTGGTGAATACTTGAGTCAAGAGTTTCAAGATTATCTTAGGGACAATGGGATATTGTCTCAATGGACTCCGCCGTATACACCACAGCATAATGGTGTATCTGAAAGGCGTAACCGAACCTTGATGGACATGGTTAGATCCATGATGAACCATGCAACTCTTCCAAAATCCTTTTGGGGCTATGCACTTAAGACAGCTGTTTACTTGCTAAACAGAGTCCCGACCAAGGTAGTCTCTACTACTCCATATGAGATATGGAATAGTAAGAAACCTCACTTAACTCACCTTAAGATATGGGGTTGTCCTGCTTATGTGAAGCGGACTGTATCAGACAAATTGGATGCTAAGTCTGATAAATGTCTATTTATTGGATACCCTAAGGAAACGAAGGGTTACCAATTCTATCATCCCTTGGAGCAAAAGGTGTTTGTTTCAAGGCATGCTGTATTTCTGGAAAAAGAATTTCTTTTACAAGAAAACAGTGGGAGTGGCATTGAACTTGATGAAGTTCAAGAAACTCCAATAGACATTACAGAGACACCTAGTCTAGACCCACAACCGATAACTCATAGTGATGAGCTATCAGTTGAACCTAAAACAACACCACCTCTTCGTAGGTCTGATAGGACACGCAATATTCCAGAGAGATACGGATTTCTCATAAGTGAATCGAACGACGTGTTACTCATAAGCGATGACGAACCTATCAGTTATGAAGATGTTCTGAAAAGTTCAGAAAGGGACAAATGGCTTGAAGCCATGAAGTCGGAAATGGATTCCATGTACGAAAATCAAGTATGGGACTTGGTTAACCCACCTGAAGGGATTAAGCCCATAGGGTGCAAGTGGGTTTTCAAGAAGAAAACCGACATGGAAGGTAATGTAGTTACCTTTAAGGCTAGATTAGTGGCAAAAGGATATCGTCAGAAACAAGGAATTGATTATGACGAAACCTATTCGCCAGTAGCTATGCTTAAATCCATTCGGATGCTCCTAGCCATAGCAGCTCATTATGATTATGAGATATGACAAATGGATGTGAAAACAGCTTTCCTTAATGGAAACCTGCTTAAGGATGTATACATGATACAACCTGAAGGTTTCACATCGGTTGATAAAACCAAAATATGCAAGCTTCGNTTAATCACTAGGGTAGACGAAACCGATTGGTGTATTTTTCTCTGCATATTTTGTGAATTGAAAAGGAAATGGTTTTGTACTGGCTTGGTCGGTTTGGTACTAACTATGACATTTTTTTTCAATTCCAGATGTTGCATGAGAACTACACTGAGAGGTGCCGCGAGCTGATGGAGCGGATAGAGGAAGTTAAGTACAGTCCGGCCCGGGGAATTCAGGGCAACATGGGGTTTTTAGACCGGCTATTCTGGAAACTCGAGCAGGAAGGGTTTCCAGTGATGGATGATCATAGGATTGGAGCTCTGCTTTCGTTCATTGCCCAATCGGGCGAGGAGTGGTTGCTCATCAGATCTAGGGACAGCACGGATGCCATCTATCCTACACGGATTTATGTAAGCAACTTCTCCGCCATGAGTTTCCGGAAGACCTGGGGCACTCGGAGGAGGATCCCGAGCCGTTAGAGGAGGGTCCCGAGATGTACGAGGAGGATCCCGAGCCGTTAGAGGAGGATCTCGAGATGTACGAGGAGGATCTCGAGCCATTCGAGGAGGATCCCGAGATGCTCGAGATATTTTGAGGAGGACCCCGAGCTATTCGAGGAGGATCCCGAGGAGTACGAGGAGGATCCCGAGCCATTCGAGGAGGATCCCGAGATGCCCGCGAAGATGTTTGAGGAGGGCCCCGGGATGTTCGAGGCAGACCTTGAAGTGGTCGAGGAGGTTCTCGAGATTGAAGAAGAAGACCGATGGAAACGGTAGAAGATCCTGAGGCGGGCCGAGGGGAGATGAGCGAGGGGGTGGTAGTCATTGCTATGATGTTCTTTATTTTGGGCATAACGGCAGCTCATCTTGCTCACTGAGTTGGACTAGTTTTGTATATAGACTTATGAGACGGGATAAATAAATTTTGGTGATATAATAAATAAGATCTCATTTAACCTATATTAATCATGCGACAAATAAGGACGAATATTTCGGAAGCATAATATGAGTTGGGTTACCCATAATCACGATAAGTATACAATTACGATGTATGTATGTAATTATATCAGGAAGTCATTTATGACACTACCACCGACACTGTTCGAGGACATGTTGGACCAACAAGATGGTGATCCTAGCCTTCAGAGAATCAAACAGGAGATCCTAGAAGGAAAGGGCGATGGTTTTCGTATCGCCAACGGGGGAGTACTTTATCTTGGGGATCGTCTATGTATTCCAACGATCCGGAACTACGGAGCGATATTAGTCGAAGCTCACGAAACCCCTTATTCAATGCATCCAGATCCACCAAGATGTATCAAGATCTAAAAGAGAAATTCTGGTGGTCCGGTATGAAGAGAGATGTGGCTCAGCATGTTGGCACTTGCCTGACCTGCCAACGGGGAAGGCAGAGCACCAGCGACCCGGAGGAGTTCTGCAGCCACTACCGATTCCGGAATGGAAATGGGAAGATATCTCTATGGATTTCATTTCTGGACTTCCCAAGACTACAAATGGATATGATGCGATATGGGTAATTGTGGCAGGTTGACGAAGTCTGCTCACTTTTTAGCTATCAAGATGACTTATTCAATTGAGCAACTGGCTCAATTATATGCCAAGGAGATAATCCGACTTCATGGAATTCCAAGACCATCATTTCAGATAGGGATGGTCGTTTCACTTCACATTCTGGGAATGTGTCCAGAAATCCCTCGACACCAAATTACGGTTCAGCACAGCTTTTCATCCTCAGACTGACGGGCAAACTGAACGGGTGAATCAAGTGCTGGAAGACATGTTATGGGCTTGTGCTCTGGATTTCAAAGGGAGCTGGTGCCGATACTTGTGTTTGGCAGAATTCGCCTACAATAATAGCTACCAAGCTACTATCGGCATGGCACCTTATGAAGCTCTGTATGGTAGGAGATGCAGGTCTCCAATCTGTTGGTACGAAAGTGGTGAGAAGAAGGCGATGGGGCTTACGACAGATCTCATTAACGACACCACCCAAGCTATACAGACCATTCGACGACGAATAGAAGCTACACAGAGTCGACAGAAAAGTTATGCAGATGTCAGGTGTAGACCACTGGAATTCAACATTGGGGATCTGGTATTCCTTAAGGTGGCTCCGATGAAAGGGATAACGAGGTTCGGGAAGAAAGGGAAATTGAGTCCGCGATATGTGGGACCGTATCGGGTACTGAAAAGAGTCGGCAAAGTGGCATATGAACTAGAACTGCCTCAGGAAATGTCAGCTATTCATAATGTGTTCTATGTGTCAATGCTTAAGAAGTGTCTTCCAAACATGGACCAAGTGATTGAGCCCCAGGCGGTACCAATTCAGGAAGACCTAAGTTATGAAAGCCAACTTATCCAGATCTTGGATCGGGAGGTCAAGAAGCTAAGGAACAAGGAGATGCCCTTAGTCAAGATCCTATGGCAAAGTCAACAGTTCGAGGAGGCTACCTGGGAACGCGAGGACGAGATGAGATGCAAGTACCCGGAGCTATTCTAAGTTCGAGGACGAACTTTCAAGAGGTATGGGGGATTGTAACGACCCGGAAAATTCTCTCAATATTTTCTTTAAAATATTAAGCATGTCTAGATAATTTTCCGAAGGGTCTAAAAATATTAGTACAAACCTTAGCCTAAAACCCATGGTTCTCTCATTTAAATTAGAAACTAAGTACTAAGGGGCCTTATAGGGGCTTTCTAGTGCCATTATTATGGGTGTTTTTAGGTGAAATTTAATATAAAAATAGACGGATTGTAATGAAAAATATTAACATAATTATGGGAGAATTTTTAGGAATTTTCGAAATAATAGGAAATAAATTTAAAAATAAAAATAGAAAATTAGTGCATGCACCAAGGATTGAACCTTGGACCTCTTGTACAACCAAGCATGCACTAACCAATTCACCTAGCAAGGGAGTGCTATGAGGGAATGAAGTGGATATAGTTAAGGTGTAGGAAATGAAGAGTCACCAAGAGAAGAGACATCATGATCTTCATTTACCCTTTTAAAAAAGTATAAATGGAAAGGAGTTACAACTTCCCTTCTTCTTCTTCATTTTCCTTCTTCTTCCTGCTTTGGCCGAAAACTTCAAGATCCTTCTCCCTTGGAAAAAAGTTCACCAAGGACCCTATCTTGAAGATCTAAGGACCCCCCTACAAGATACAAGGACTAAGGAGGTTTAGAGACAAGGAGGTTCTCTTGTTATGTTTTGTTCGAAGTTGTAAGCAAGATTAAGGAAGGTAAATCCCTCTCACCTGTGGTATGATAGCTTTCAAAGTTATATGCATGATCTAAGTTTATTGGCATGATATGTTGGAAAAAAATCCATGAATAGGGCATGAAGGTTTCGGCCAAGGCTTTTTGGGCTAGAAATCATGTTAAATATTGATTTATATTTGCAAATGATTTCCTATGATAGGTGAAGAATGAAAGCATGATGTTTGAAGTTTTAGGGCATCCTAAGCACCCCTTAGGGTTTCGGCCACTCTCAAGATTAGACCTAGGTTTAATCTTTAATTTTTCCAAGCATGCTTAATATGTCTTGTTATGATATAGTATGGATGAAAGTAGTGATTTGTATAAATTTCTATGGGTTTGTTACCCTTATGGGTTTCGGCCAAGGCATAGGGCTAGGCTTGGTGTTAAGTCCAATCAAGGGTTAATTTGGTCTCCATGGTATGATATGCAAGGTATAGGATGTTAATCTTAACCTAGGAAAATTTTCTATGAACTTGGTTTCCTTCAAGTTTCGGCCAAGACCCCAAACTTAGGGTTTGGTTTGGTTCGGGTCTCAAGAATGCATGTTATAATTACTATGATGCTAGTACATTTTTAAGCATGATGTAAGGGCCTCCATGTGACTAAAATCCTAGTTGATGGGTTATACAAAATGACTTTGTATGCTTGATGTTAAGTTTATGTTTTAATCCATGAATATTTAGATCATATGCCATGAATCATGATAATATATGATCATGTTTATGAATTGATGATGAATGTATGGTTATGACTTAAGTATATCATCCATGCCTTATGAAAATGCAATTAGTATGCATGTGATGATAATAGTGTACATATAGTTCACATCACAAATCGATGACAAGTAAATTAGACTAAAAAGAACAACTTAGGGCGGCGATTTTTGCTACAGGGCGATTTTGAAGCGATATTTCAGCGCGGTCTCCAGTCGTAGCGCGATGGCCGCCGGCGTCAGCAATCAGCTGGCGCCGGATCCTCAGCCTTTCCTCCTCTCTCAAAAGCAGTCCGCACTCGGAGGTTTGCGGAATCCATCAGGAGCAATGGCTGAAACCACAATTTCTTACGCTACGGCGTTGAGACCATCTTCACCAAGAGCTTCCAAAAAGACTTTTGATGAGATTGGCGATGATTTAAAGAGTTTTCGATCTATAAGACAAGCCCGGAATCTTCTACTCTGAGGAAGAAATATCATCCATGGCAGATCCTTATCGGTATTCTCTTATTGGAAAATTTTCCGGCAAACGTCCAATTTTTTCACAATTAAGATGGCTTTCCAAAACCTAGGGCTTTCCAGCCCTTACAACATTCGAGCGTTGAGATCGGGTTATTATTTCTTCATCTTACTTCTAACACGGACATGGCAAGAATCTGGACAAGGGGAGTATGGTATATCGGGGGGTTCCCCTTCGAATCTTCAAATGGTCACCAAATTTTCTTACTCAGTGAATCTTCAATAGCTCCGATATGGATCCAGCTCCCTGATTTTCCCATTCACATGTTTAACAAGAGAAGTTGTTTTCTGCTGCTCGTATTATAGGGAACCAATAAAGTAGATGAAGCACGGCTGATGGTCAGACTTTATATGGCGAGAATTTGTGTGGAAATTGATTACTCAAGCCAAAGGTGACTGAGTTCTGGATCGGGATTGGAGAAGAAAAGAGGTTACAAAAGGTTTTTTTGAGAAATGTCCAAAGTATTGTACTTACTGTTCGCATTTGGGCCATTCGATTGATGAATGTCAGTTTAAAGGAGTACTTCTTTTACCCCAGGAGGAAGATGATTCGGATGATAAGGACCCAGAAGATAATCTTGAGAAGGAAGGAGAAGGAGGTGGTGACACTACAAATTTGCATGGAAAGGAGAAAAATAGAGATGGAAACAGATCTGGATTCAAAAAGACAGATTAAACAGCCAACTAGCTTTAATAACAATACAAGACTTGGCTTCTTTGAAAGGAGGAAACAGAAGCTTTGTATGAGATCCAAGACTGAAGAAGATATGGAAGAGGAAAGGGGAACTAGAGATAAGGAAAACAATAAGGCAGATATGCAAGATACTATTGAAAACAAAATCATCAATGTTACTAACAAGGCTGGAAAAGAATTTGCTCCAGAGAGACAGTGCAGTTTGTGTCGGAGTTTCAAACTCAACTGATACTTTATTCCTGAAAGTTCATTACAGGAGAAAGACCATAGGTGGATACTAGATGCTAATTTATCTAGTATAGAAATCAGAGAGAAGGCAAGGAATGCTGTATGCAGAAAGATGGAGATTGGAATACTGAGATGGTTTGAAACCAGCTACTCAGATGCAGAATTTTTCAAACTTATTTAAATGACCCAATGGAAGCTGAAATTGTAAATTCCTTTATAGAAGAAGAGCTTCAGATCAAGAAGAAGTGCGGCAGATACAAAGATCTATTTCTTTCCCTCCTTCTACAAAAATTCCTTTGAGTAAAGTTAGATCAAAAGTTCCTCCTGATATACCCCAAAGGGTTACCAGAAGTAAGGTTCAAAATCAAAGGTCTTCTAACCCTCTTTATTATAATGTCAGGTCTTGTTTGGAATATTAGGGGAATAGGAAATTTACCATCATTAGAGATGATATACCTGAAGAATCATTTCCATCTAAATTTTTGGGTATCTTGGAACCTATGATTGCTCTTGATGCTGATTTTATTAAAAGAAGTTTGGTTTTCTTCAGTTTTTCTAACTGCTCAGGTAAAATATGGTTTTCCCATGATACAAATATTGTGTGTCAGTTTTAAAGGATCATGATCAGTTTTTACATTTAAAGCTGAAATTATTATGCATCCTTTGGAACTTTTGTTACAATTGTTTATGCTAAATGCTCTAGAGTGGACAGATAGAATTATGGGAGCAGCTAGAAATCATTAACCTATAAATGAAGAGCTTTGGATGGTTGGTGGAGATTTTAACGTAATAGCAGATGATTCGGAGATCTCCACTGGCGTTATAACAAGGATTGGAGCTATAGAAGATTTCAATAATTTTATGATGATAACAGGTTTGATTGATGCAGGTTTGTAGGTGACAGGTTTACCTGGACAAATAACAGAATATGGAAAAGGTTGGACAGAATCTTGATCTCAAATTCTTGGCAAAATAATGGGATTTCAGTAGAGTTGAGCACCTCAGCAGGGCAGCTTCAGACCATTGCCCTCTGCTATTTCCTTTCCAGTCACCGAACAAGTGGTTTCTTCTTTTAGGTTTCAAAAAATGTGGCTTAGACATCATGGCTTCTTACAAACTGTCAGATAAATTGGAACTTGCCGATTTCTAGTTGTGGAATGCAAAAGCTGCAAATTAAATTAAAAAGGTTGAAAAGTCATCTGAAATGGTGGAAAAGGAAATCTTTGGAAATACATGACAAAGTAAAAAGCAGAAGATCAATTAAAGAGGCCGAAAAGCTTTTGATGGTGAGCCCTCAGAGACAAATAGAATAATAAAAATAAATCTCAAGCTTACTTTTTAAAACACTACAGATGGAGGAGATTTCTGGAGGCAAAGGGCTGCAGTAAATGGATGGCAGAGGGTGACAGAAATACAAAATTTTTTCATAATATGGTGAAGGAAAAAGGTCAGCTTGTAGAATATTTAGAATTTGGGAAGATGGTAAGTGTTTGGAAAATCCAGATTTAATCAAGGCCTCGGGTGTTAATTTTTTTGAAAATTGTTGACAGGTGAAACCTTTGATGGTAGATGGCAATCTTGATTGCATACCAGAGGTGATTACCTCAGTAGAAAACGTGGATCTAACTATCTTACCTTCTAACGAAGAGATAAAACAGGTTGTTTGGGAAATGAATCAAGAAAGTGTGGCTGGTCCGGATGGCTTCTCAGCTTCATTTTATATATCATGTTGGGACATTATTCAAGAAGATGTCATTCAGGCAGTATTGGATTTTTTTAAAGGGGAATTTTACCAAAGGGGATGGTTGCAACGACTATTGTTTTACTTCCGAAGTCAGAATGCGCAAACTTGGCAAGAATTCAGACCCATTAGTTTATGCAATGTTTCTTACAAAATCATATCAAATTGTTGGCAAATAGGCTAAGAAAATTTTGAACAAGATTATCTCCCCCACACAGAGTGGTTTTGTAGAGAGCAGACTGATTCAGATAATATCTTACTGGCTCAAGAATTGACATACAAATTAAATCATCATGTTAGAGGAGGCAATGTTATAATGAAATTGGATATGGCTAAGGCCTTTGATAGAGTTCAGTGGAGCCTTTTATTCAGAATTATGGCAGCTTTTGGTTTTCAAAAATTTTATCGATATGATTGAAAGATGTATCTCTGTAGCTTGGTTTTCTATTCGCATCAATGGTCAAATGGCAGGTTTCTTCCAATCAAAGAGAGGGCTACGGCAAGGGGATCCTATCTCCCCATTTGTTTATTATTGTTTCAGATTATTATCCAGGGGACTGAGAAGCTCTATCATGATAATCCTAAATTGGGTTTCTTTACAGGTTGTAATTTGAGATCTCTCATCTTGCCTATGCGGATGACGTGATTATATTCTTGAATGGATCCATTGATTGTATAAAATGGTTAAGAATTTCTTGAAACATATGAAAACTTTCAGGGCAATCAGTAATGCAATGAAAAGCTCGATTTACTTATCTAGAAGATATCGAATAAGCGAAAGGATCTCATTCTGGCTGAGACAGGTTTTATGGAAGGTTCATGGCCTATGAAATATCTGGGATTCCTCTCTTCATTGGGCATCGGAAATCATCATACTTTCAACCATTATTAGGAAAGATCAGGAAAAACTTATGGGATGGAATCTAACAAGGTTGACATATGGAGGACGTTTATTATTAATCCAGAGTGTATATCTTCTATGCCTTTATATTGTTACAAGTAATTCTTCCTCCCATTTCTATTCTTCACAGTTAGAGATGATCTTTGCCAATTTTTTTTGGGGTCCACGGAAATAATAAAAAAGTTCATGGGTGGCATGGGAGGACATCAGTAAGCATAAAACTGAAGGAGGTTTGGGTTTAAGGAAGCTCACAGACATTAGCCTTGCAATGGCAATAAACTATGGTTCAGATTTAGAGAGCAAAATACCCTTTGGGCTACATATCTCTCTAATTTTTATTGTGGTTCTTCTCATCCGGTTATGGTTGGCCTAAAGAAAAATGTTTCTCCTTGTTGGCGTAGGCTTATGAAAGTTTGCAATTTGGCTGAGCAAAATATTGGTTGGATCTTGGGACATGGTAAGATTAATTTTTGGTATGATACTTGGTTAGATGAAGGCCTCTTTTTAAATTGAATGTACCGATGTTAATATTGGTTTAAGGTTGAGGACTTTTAAAGGCACACATTGGAAAATGGATGAAGTGAATAAATTACTTCCGGCTAATTCTGCTGCATTATAGCTGACATTCCTTGTCAAGTAGCAACTGATCGAATCATTTGGAAACCCTCCTAGATGGTGGTTTTTCTTTAAAATTGGCTTGGTTAGTATTCGGCAAATCAAAACAAGAACCCCATTAATCATGTAATATGGAGTGGTTTACTTAAACCGAGTATTTCTATTTTTGCATGGAAATTTCTGAAAAAAGACTTCCTATTGATACTATTTTACAACAACGTGGTATTGCTCTTGTCTCCAAATGTCAATGCTGTAGCTCAGTAGAGACTTGGAATCATTTATTTTTTGAAGGGCCTATAGCAAAAGAAATTTGGTCTTATTTTGCTAACCTGTTTTGTGTAAATCGGTTTCAGTGTTGGAGGAATGGAGGTTCGGAGCTAAGTGGCTGAAAGAAGGTCATATTAAAGAGGTAATGCCATTTCTTATTGTATGGTTCTTATGGCTAGCTAGAAACGAGGCCAAGCATGAAGAAGTCAAGCAGGAAGTCCGGTGTATCAAAAAAAAGATCATCCAGTATTGTTTGTTGGGGGATGCCGCAGGTACTATAAAGCATAGACATTGGAGAGGCTTCACTTCGGTTGCTAAAGAATGGGGATTGGATATAAAGACAACATTTAAACTTCAATTATGAAGGTGTGCTGGCTTCGACCAAAATGTGGAGGTTTAAATTAAATACGGATGGATGTTCGAAAGGGAACCCCGGGGAGGCCTCCTTTGGGGTCATTATACGAGACCATGATGGACATTTGTTAATGGCAAAATATGGTAATTTGGGTTTTTCTTCAAATATTAAAGCTGAACTTAATGCTATGGTTATTGGTTTAGAACTTTGCATAGCCAATAATTTTCTTCCAATTTGGTTAGAAGCAGATTCTTTGGTAGCATTGAAGCTTATTCAATCCTCTGCTATATGCTGGGAGTATAGGAAAATTATTCTGAAAATCAGATTTTTGGTGGAAAAGTATCATGTGGTCTATTCACATGTGTATAGAGAAGCAAACTCGGCTGCGGATTATTTGGCTAATCTATCTTTTAAACTGCAAGGTGGAAGAATAATTCTCTCACAAGATATGGACAAGGCGTTATATGGTATTTGCAAGATGGATAGGATGGGTTTTCCTTATGTTAAGATGGTTCGGAAATTACTGTAATAAGTAATACCATAAAAAGGGAAGGCTTGTCTCTGGTTCTATCCTGTTCTCTCTAGTATTAATCTTGAATTCCTGAATGCTATTACTGGTGGAACTGGTCTTTATTGGCAAAATCAGGCATCTCAGAATCTGTATTTGTTTTCCCTCTGATAGCTTTGGATTTGCAGATTCTGATTGTTGCAGTAGCTAAAATTTGGCTGATCTTCCTGCAATTTTGACTCTGTTATATGATCTAATTCCATTTAACTGGTTTATTTTTGAATATGATGGGTTGAAGCAAATGCTATTAGAGATAAATTCTGATTTGTCTTTTTGTAACAGGTTTTTGGTTATGCTGAATTTTGAGGAAAGTTCCTACGGCAAAAATCTTATTTGATAGGCTTTCTGGATTAGATTTTCTGATATTTGTTGGTTTTGATTGGTTGAAGATATTATGATCCAATCTAAATTTCATTGAGTCTTACTGAGGAAATGTTGTTTGTCTGCCACACTTTTGGAAAAATAGTAGCTCTCTCAGCCAGGGCTATTTAACTCCTGTTCAGACATTATAGCTCTGTTCCTTTTTCTCCGTCTTTGAGTTCTGCTTAATTGTATTGATTTGGAGTTTATCTGGGGATGGACTATCTGCTAGTCAAATCTACATTATAGCGAGGACATTATCTGCTAGTCAAATCTGTTGCGGATTGGTTTCGACTTGAGGTTGTATCTGCAATAGTGGCTTGCTCTTGATTTCTGTTCAACTTTCAGAATCTGTATTTGCTGAATTATATTTCTGGATGGTCAAACCTTATATCTAGAGTTCTATGGGTTTTCTCTTTTATGAATCTGGAAATTTGATATCGAGCTCTCTACTGAATTCTGAAATTTTATTCCTGCAATCGTTTTCTGAAAATGAACGGTATTGTGTATGTCAGTCTTTCAGATCGATCTCGGGTGCATTATGACTGATTCTGCTGGTCGAAGGACGAGAATGGAATACTCTGAA
This sequence comes from Boesenbergia rotunda, assembly GCA_024364735.1. Taxonomy (NCBI): domain Eukaryota; kingdom Viridiplantae; phylum Streptophyta; class Magnoliopsida; order Zingiberales; family Zingiberaceae; genus Boesenbergia; species Boesenbergia rotunda. The sequence goes on along the minus strand of JAGFNQ010000546.1, from coordinate 135,115 downwards.
TATAAGGAAGTTTTTTTTATCCTTTGAAGATATTTTCTTAAAGGCTCCTTATGGTTTGTGCTTAGAAAGGCTAGCAGAATCTCAGAATTTATGCAGGTTTCTTTATATGATTCTTGATATGCAAGGTGGATTTTCCCATGCTCAGAATTTCGTGAATTCTTATTAATATTCTTCAAGGTGTACATTTCAACAGGGGAAGTAAACAATACAAGAAAAATGTGTTTTGAGTGAATATTTTCTAATTGTGCTTGTTGGGTTTCCAATTGTAAATCATTGTCTTTTGTAATTCTATATCAGAAGGTCAGGTTTGGCCCCCCTTCTAATATAGATTTTCCTTCACTTGAAATAAGATTCTTTTTTCTTTAACAAAAAAAAATGAATATTGATAAATGCTTATAATGGATTTATGATTCATGAAGATATATACATGTTTTATGATGAATGCTATGAACCCTAGTAGTAGGTGTTAGGTTTATATGTAGCTTATCATCCATGTCTTATGATGAATACTAGGATTATGCATGCTAGATGAAATGTATCATGTATGAGGTGTATGTTTATTATGTATCATGATCATGCAAGCTTGATGAACCCGGATAAGGTTATAACTAGAACCATGATTATGCATGTATGTCCTATTATGTGAATAAAGAATGATAAGTATGAATGAAGGTGATGGTTATGCCTTAAGTATGAATGATAAGTATGAATGATGAAGGCATGACGATGATATGAAATAAGTATGAATGATAAGTATGAATGACAAGTATGAATGATGAAGCATGCATGTTTATTTTTATGTATGAGGCTTGTACCGGACCGAAGTAAGGGTCCAAGGGATGGGCACCTTAAGAACGCCCCGGTTCTGGACTACCGAAGCTGTCCACGGTTCTGGCACTACCGAAGCTGTGCAACAGGGATGGGCACCTTAAGAACGCCCCGGTTCTAGGACTACCGACTATGCTGTCCTTACCCTAGTAGGTTGAGGCTAGCTACCTCATATTTACTTAGGGATTCGCGCTTATGATATATGTATGTGGTAGAAGCCGGGGACCCCAATGATGTTATGTTTATGTTAAAGCATTTAAAAGTATGATTTCAAAACTAAGCATCTTTATGTAGTAAATGCATTAGACTCATTCATACATCCATGTTATGCATCGCGCCAAGGTAAGTATATTTTATTCTTGTGTTTATGCTCATATTTCATGTCATGTATAAGTATGCCTTATGTTCATGTATGCTAAGAATTATGTTATGATAAGTATGCCTTATATTCATGTATGTTAGGAATTATGCCAAGTATAAGTATGTTTCATGTCATGTATGTATGTTTTATGCTCATGTATGTTAAGATTTATGTCATGTTAAGTAGGTTGTAGATCTATGGTAATGTTAGGAATCATGCTATGTTAGTCGTTCATATGCTTATGACTTATGTCATGACTATGCTTATGTTTATGTTCGAAGTTACGCTATGTCAGATACTTGATATGTTTATGTTTAAGTGACGTATGGTTTTAGTGAGTAGGAAAGGGTTTTACTAACCCTATGTGCTTATAGTTTTATTTTCCTCGTACCGCAAATCAAGCAAGAGGCTATTAAGGGAAGCCGCAGGAGAGGCAGAAGCATGTGTGTGTGTAGCAGTGACTTGGCAAAAGATTCTTATATTCTCACATAATGCATGTCTTGGGTGTAACAATATTTTCTTAAATTTTATGCTACGTTTTATAGTTATGATTAATGGGTGACTTAAGACTTATGATGCTACGTTTATGGATAAGTACATACTGCATATGATGATTATGAATAAGTCATGGAATGGTTAAGCTATGATATGATGCCATGTAAAAATATTCCATGTGTTTAGTTGCATGATTAAAAGCATGTTTAGAAAAAAAAATGTTTCCGCTGCATTAAGATGTTGTTTTTTTATTTATGCACATGTATGTTTAGCGTAACGACGCCTATCTTGCCACACCACGAGGTGTGGGAGAAAGGCGGGCGTTACAATGCAAGTATGTGGCCTATCACCTGTGGCGAATGCATGTATGTAGCCTAGCACCTATGACAATACAACCTCAAACATGACTAGGGACGGGCTCAGACCTTAGGGGAGCAGATGGTAGCCATCAAGATAATAGTACAATGCTAATAGCTTTATCAATAGAAGAAACCTGACTGCGCCACGGGCTCAGACCCAAGGGGAGCTGATGATCGCTAGTATGCAATCGTACAAAACCTACAACTCAGTATACAACTTGAGGGTAGTGTATGCCAACAACACCCTCCTCACTAACCAGGTCCTCAACCACACATCGGTAGGAAAAGTATAGGTCTAACACGTTTATCCAGATCTAACAGACCTACCCTAGGTATCCATGCAAGGTATATCTAGGAATCAATCCAACTCCAGATACAAAGTGGCCTACCACCATATCTAAGTACATATATACGCATGACAAATAACGAGACTGTATGGAACTAAACATGAGTCATCTAAAAGTGTAAGCAATAGATATCTGATTATAATACACAAAGGCAGGTATAGCGTATAAACCTACTGTTATCTATAACACACTATGCACAATAGTAAGACAGTATCTAAAAAGATAAGTCAGGAGTACCTACCTCCGATATAGTAGTATGTGTGCGTAGAGAAACCCCCGTCAAAGATCTCCACAACTGGTTAGTGTCCTGTATCAAAGGACGTCTTAGCTACCATAGCAAATAATAACTAACTATATTAAATATCATAATCAATTAACACTGTCCTAATTAGAATATAATTATTCCTAATTAAATGGATACTCTCCATTTAGTCTCAATTCTCAAACCACCACCCAAACTCATGTATGTACCAATTCGTACCACAAATAGGATAAAAAAGAACAACCTAGGTCACCCACGACAACATATGAGAACTAAAGGCTCAGCTACAGTAGTCCAAATCACGAGTTGAAACCCATATCTCACAACCAATCTCATAGAAGCAATGGAACAAAACCAGTTTAAAACAATAAGAATCCAAAACCTAAAGCAAAAGTCATCCCAACCACAAATCCTATCTCAAAAGTTGCTCATGGTAGCAACAAAGGGTTAATATAGTTTTTTCCCAAGGCTTCACATGAAGCATGTTCACAGCAAGAACCAGAGCTACACAAGACAGAACATGTATAGAATTGAGGTCTAAATCCATAATTAAAACATGAAACCTCATCTTGAGATCTCACGGCAAAACATGGGAAACCCAAAGAAAACCAATTCCATTCTTAAATGAACCAAATAGGGAGACATCAATACCTCCAAATGCAGAGCTATAATCCAATCAGGACCGAAACACAACTTCTAGATCAAAATCCAAATTCAAAACAAGACTCTTATAGAAATCTAATTCCAATTCCCAATTCAGTTTTAGATATATATCAAATAGCAACGCCAAGCATGAACATTCCATCAAATGTATCATGCTCAAGCATTACCATCCCCGATTCATCCCCAAGAAACCCTAAAACCACAACCAACCGATACACCCATAGAAACTCCAATACGAAAACTCGAGGGGGATCACTGTGGAAAGCCTTAGATCGGAAAAGGACTTGACAAAACCAAGCAAACAACCATCCGAATTGTTCTACACCCAAAGAACCGTGTTAGGCTCAGTGTTACCTAATGGCGCTGGTGAGGTCAGCTCTGAACTGATTCGGTGAAAATCAACAATCGGCACAGCGTGAAAAGAGGCATATCTTCTAGGGAGCAGACGATCGAGTACCCTATCTCGCCGGAGCGGCGTTATCCCAGTCGATCGCCGACACCGATAAAAATTATGGTGGAAGCTGGGCGGGCGGCAAAGTTAAGTTCTCGACAGATCTGAGGGGAAAGGGGGAATCAGGATGGTGGCTGCGGGCGAAGGGAATAGGGATGAGGAGGAAAGGATTTAAGTGCACCCTTTTTCCGGAAAACCCCTTTCAGTTTGGAAAATCACGCCCCTGTCCTTAATACTAAGATTTTTAACAATTTAACCCTTCCAAGTTTTGGCTATTTTGTAAACTAACCCTTGACTTTAGTTTTTTTATGTATATAGCCCCTATGATCTCCAAAATTCCGATCCAAACCCTGAAAAATAGGATTTTTCATTCACTCCACCCCTTACAAGTTTCAGGTTTAATCTAATTAAACCCCTAAACGTTGCCCATAGGCCTGGAAACTCTAACATCTTTTATAAAGTCCTCCGAATAATTTTCTAGTCCAAATTTTTGAGTTGCCAAATCTATCATTCTCCTCTACTAACAAAAAATTTGGTCCCCAAATTTTGCATGTACATACAGTATATACTAACCATACCTATACCATGTAAATGCTGGATGGAAACTAATCGTATGTTTCCTGGGTAGGGTAGCAGCCTATATAATCCAGTAAACTCCATTATTTCTGTTCAACAACCAGTATCTCGCCAATCACTAGGTACACTCCTAGACCTCATGTTCTAATCGTAGATACCCACTAGATCCCATCCAAGTGTATCTGTTCTAAGCAGTAAAGAGGACTAGCAATATTAATCATTATTTGAGCTGAAAGATGCATAAACGAATATCGTATTGTGAAAGGTCGATCCATCGGTCTGTAGTGCCTCCTCTCGGGTAGCCGCATATATATTCATCCCGTCTCCGAACCTGGCGGTGGCACCCTCAGAATTGGCTGGGATGGAAACCCAGGAGCTGCAATAACCTGCTATGGCTGGTGTACTGGATAGGTCACAGCTGACTGCTAAGGCTGATGTGTCAGATGCGTCAAACAATAACCGTCTATCACAAAATACTGGGGTGCTACCAAAGTGGGGGTCTGCTGAAAGCCATGCATACAATAGATGTGCACCGGTGGGGGATCTATCTGCTTCTATCATGAACAAGTCTGAGTTCGCCGACTTCCTCTCCGTGACCTCAACGGTCTAGGGCGACCCCTCTGAGTGGTGGCCTCTGTGAATGGATGCGTCACCCTCTGATCATACTCCCGGCTCTGATTCCCCGGGAGTTTACATGAGTAACATACATTATGGTTAATGAGACATTCTGATGTACCATGATCCTTGGCCCCACATTGAAAACAATGAAACATAGTACCATCAATCCTCCAGTTCTGCTGCGATGATCTGGAAGGTCCTGCTGATGAGCGCCCTGTTGGATCGAGAGAAAACGATAGAGGGGGGTGAATATCGTAAAACGTTTCAGCTTGAAAAATAGAATACGCAGCAGAAAAATTAAAATCAAACAACACAAACACTAAGATTTTACTTGGTTTGGAGTCGCGGTCGGCTCCTACTCCAAGGCCCACGGTCGTTGACCGTTTACTGCGGGCAATTCTATACGTGCGCAAAACGGTTTACAAATAAATATTACAATTGCAGTACAGTAAACTTAAAAGCACAGCTCTTGTTTACCGACGTCCGTTGTGGAATGTATCTCGGAGCAGAGGGACGTCGTCGGCGCTTGTATCTCGAGTTGGGAGGTTTTTGGAGCAAAGCGTTTGAGTAGAAGAGCGTATTGGCGTTGGAAGCAGTTGTTTTTGAAGCCTTGGGGTCGAGGGGCTTTTTATAGCCTCTTTGGGCGCCCGGAACGTTGGGGGCACCCCCCCACATGTCACCCGATCCGAGCAACTCTCGGTCAGCCCATATCCCACTTGAATAGGGTTGAGGGTTGACTGTGGGGGCGCCCGGGACGCTGGGGGCGCCCTGGTTGACTCTTTCAGCGGGCTTCTCGGCTGGATGATCTTTATCCGCTTCGTTGGCTCAAGCCCGGGGCGCCCTGGGCACTGGGGGCGCCCGGGACGTTGGAGGCGCCCCGCCCAGTATGCTTCTGAAGCGTACTTTTGCTGAACTCATGTTTGGCTTTACTTAGGGCGCCCGGGTCCTTCCGGGCGCCCAACCCAGCTGCTGCCTCACTCCTTTGAGGCATTCTGAGCTGCAGACACTCGTTCCTTCGGTCCTGCATCCAGGGTTAGTACCAAACAAGATAAAGCAACAATGTTAGTGATTCTTACAGCCGTAGCTGTCTTGGTTCTGACTTTGGGTCTCCAAAATGGAGCCCTAGGTCGAACCGACGCCTACTATTCCCTCGACGGAGAATGCGTCCTCACCTACTCCTCTTAGGAGAATTTACCTGTTGCCAACCGGCTCCTCCGGTTGGACTTTTGCCCAGCAGTCCTTCGCCAGGTCTTCAGTACCAAGCAGTCCTTCGCCTGGTGCCCAGCAGTCCTTCGCCAAGTCTTCGTGTCCTGGCATTCCTTCGCCAGGTGCCTAGCAGTCCTTCACTAGGGCTTTGTATCTGGCATTCCTTGCCAGGTGCCTAGCAGTCCTTCGCTAGGGCTTGTATCCTGGCAGTCCTTCGCCAGGTGCCTAGCAGTCCTTCGCTAGGGCTTGATCCGCATCCTTCGCCAGGTGCCTAGCAGTCTTCGCTAGGCTTTGTATCCTGACATTCCTTCGCCAGGTGCCTAGCAGTCCTTCGCTAGGGCTTTGTATCCTGGCATTCCTTCGCTAGGTGCCTATCAGCCCTTCGCTAGGACTTTGTTTCCTGGCAGTCCTTCACCAGGTGCCTAGCAGCCCTTCGCTAGGACTTTTTCTGCACACTTGAGTAACTTGTTAGATCACAAATAGACTTAACTTTGAATCCTTTGCCAATATCAAAACAAAGTTCGATATGGTGCTTCCTGCACCAACAATCTCCCCCTTTTTGATTTATGGCAACACAATTCAATGTTAAGTAAAATTATGATAGTTAAGAAAAAGGAAAAACAATGAAGTATAGCAGTTATGAACAGAATAGATTTCAAAAAAATTTTAATTCTCATACTCCTCCTAAAACCCTGAATACTTGTCAGATACTTAACTTTGACCTTTCCTCCCCCTTTGACATATATCAAAAATAATACATGGGCGAACAATGTTTCGGATAGAGAGTTTTGAGTTTTTGTAAAACTTATAAGTTTTTGACAAAGTGTTAAAAACATATTTATAAACAACTTTTTACACTTAGACAATTTTCCATTTTGAAAAGCAAGCCTAAGTTTTGTTTTAAAAAAACTTTTACTTACAAGGCTTTGCAAAAAAAATTTACTTAGGCAAGATTTTGAAGTCAAATTTCCCTTAAAATGATTCCACTTTGAGAATTGGGAGAAATTGTTTTAAAAGAATTTGCACACTTAGAAGAATATGCTTGGAAATACTTTGTGTATTTTGAAAAACAAAATCTTTGAGAAATTTCTAGACAAGTTTAAAAAAAACTTTACTTAGAACCATTTGTCAAAATTTTCAAAAAGTTTTTGCTCAGACAAATTTACTAAGAATAATTTTACTTAGAAAAAAAACATGTACTTAAAAACATTTGAAACATTTAGACATACTTAAAAATTTTTGAAGCACTAGAAATACTTGAAAACACTTGAAGTAGTTTGAAATTTTAACAGCACTTAGCACTTAAAAACAATTTGAAGTACTTCGAAATTTTTGCTTTACTTTTTGAAAAAGAGATAAAAGTTTAAATAAAAAAACCTTTCTCTCTTTCTTGCTCTTCCCCTGAAATATATTTTGAAATAACTTTTAAGGAAAAGTTTGTGTATCAGAGCCTATGAGTTTTGAAAACATAAAAATACTTAGTATAATTCTTGAAAGCATAGCAAAAGCTCCACTTTGAAAGGAAATTTTTTTTTGTATTTGTAGGCAAGTCTTTGAGAAAATTCACGCGCTTAGAACATTATTGCCTTGAAAAGTATAGAAGTACTTTTGAACATAATATTTTAAGAAAATTTTAATGTTATTTTGAAAATATAATACTTTACTTGACTTGGTTTCTTTCCCAGTCTAACACAATCCTAGGAAACCTTGTTAACTACAAGGACATTTCCCTAAGTGTCCTAGAAATCTTTCCAAGCTCAAGAGAAAGATTATTTCAACTTAAAAAAACATTTTGAAAATAATAATATTTAAAAAAGATAATATTTGAAAGGAAATTACTTTGTTTTCAAAAGGATTTGAAAATACATGCATGAAAACATAATGTTGAAAATTCAATAATTCTTTTAATTTGACCTCCCCCTAAACTTGATCCAGTCCTAGGAAGCTTGTGATCACAAGTGGTCCTTCCTCTGTGTCTTTAGGGTTCATTAAAATCAAAAGAATAATTTTTGAATAACCTTTGAGTATGATAACTTTTTAAGGGAGATAAATTTTTTGGAAAACACAACTTGAAATGAAGAAATTTTTAAAGTATAAGCCGAAGAAATTTTGAAATGATAATATTTTTCAAGGAGATTGTAATATACAAGGTTTTTGGATCAATTTAAGATATTTTGAAATGATAATAATTTTAGAGATAGTAATACGGTTTTTGATTAAATTTTTGAATTATTTTGAGAATATAATATCTAAATTTTTCAATAAAAAAAAAACTCCCCTTGTATCCGACTCGTCTGACTTTGTCTAAGTGCTTGAAGGGTCTTCAGTATTGACTAGGTTTGACTATGTTGACTTGGTTTTACCAATAATTGACCCAATCAAGTCCTAGGTCTTAGTATTAATTCAATCAAGACTTAGTTTGATGAGTTAATTTTGAAAACAAATGAAATTCAATTTTTGAAAAATGTTGAGTGGAAAACATATAGAGTTAATTTAGAATTAATTTTAAAAAAATTGAGTTGATTTATATTTAGAATTAATTTTAAAAAATTGAGTTGATTTTGAAAAAGTATTGAACTATATAATTAGGTCCTAGACATCTCACCCAGTTCTACATGACAAAACAGGTTACCTTATCTGTTTTGTGAGATGCTTTAACAAAAATGAAAATTTTAAGTTTGAAAAAAAACATGGTTAATTTTAAAAGGTTAAATTAATTTTTGAAAACAATTAGTTTTGAATTTATTTTGAAAAAGAATATTTGAATCTAAGATTAACTGAAAATTTGTGTTAGATTTGAATTTGACAAAGAGTAAACTGAATTTGAATTTCAAAAATTGGCTTCCAGGTCTTGGCGAGGCACAAGGCCTTCTTTGGCCGTAGCCTTATTGGATCATCAACCCTTTCCTTGACAAAGCCTTTTAGTGAAATTTTATTTTCAAGGTTACTTTTTGAGAAATTCTGGTCTAACTAGCTTGGGTCTTGGATCGGTATCTTCGGCTAGTTTCACCAGTCTAAAGAGACCAAGTAGTGTATACTTGACCTTATTAGAAAAGGCTTCCCTAACGCACTATCATCTCACCGCCACCCAATACTATGTTGTTCAAATTTCAGTTAATTGATTTAGTCTTTATACTAACCAATCCTAATTCTAAGAAAAAAAAACAAGCAAACATGACAAAAAATGATCTAAGTTATATCATAATTGAAATAATACTCTGGGTTTTTAAAGTTAGCAAGGTTGTGAATTATGTTTTCTAACATATTAACCTTAACTAATTTGTATGAATTAATCAAGTTATTCAAGGTAAATATTAGATTTTTAAATACTGTAAATTTACCTTTTGATTCCCGGTTGGGAATCTCCCCCTTGATTCTAGCCATCTCTCTTTTGCTTGATTGTTTCTTCAGCATTTTGTAGCGGTCGCGAGCCAACCAGACCAGTTTCCAAGGATCCCTTCCTTCATCGTCAGATTCTGAGTCTAAGTCGGAGTCAGGTACTGGTTGAGGCCTCTTTGGCATTTCTCTTGGAGTTTTCCCTGCAATGAAAATTATACCTTGCTCGACCACTGCAGTATCTGTTTGATTACTTAATTGTAATTCAAAAAAGGATTCGAAATTGGTTACCATTTTTGTCTCAGTCAATTCGTCTTCTGACTCTGGTTTGGATTTGGATTCAGACTCTAACTCGGCTGTTTGTGCTTGGACCGAGTGTGCAAGACAGCTTACTTGATCTTCTTCTTCTTCGTCCGATTCCTCTGATGATTCGGACAACAAAACTTCTGAGTCTTCGATGTTGTATGTCTCTTCATGTAGGTTAATCAGTTTTTCCCACATCACTTTAGCGCATTCGAATGGTCCAATCTGCTTGAATACTTCTTTTGTTATGCCGCATTGTAGGATTGCAGTCGCCTTTGCATCTGTTTCGATCATGTTGAGTGTTGGTTCATCCAATTTGTCCCAGGCGAGTGCTATTCCATCTTCTATGGGGAATCTAAACCCCATTTGGATTATCATCCATAGATCTAGATGGGCCTTTAGGTGGGATTCCATTAGCCCCTTCCAGGTTCTGAAGTTCTCGCCATAGAATAGAGGCGGACGAACACTGTTCCATTCTTGATTGGCCATTAAGGATAATTATTGCACACAAAGAGAAAAAATAGAAATGTACCAAGACTTGGTGTTGGATTAGTAGTGCGGGAGAGAGAGAAAAAATAGCCCAAAAAATATATTGCATGAATTTCGAGGCAGAATAATAAAATAATAATAAAAGCTTTTGAGATAAATTTTTAGAAAATGAATATTCTGATTAATTAAAAATAGGAGTTAAAAGAAATGTTGCTCGAATTAAGGTGGCATGAATTTCGAGAAAAAAATATTAAAATAATGGAAAAAAATTTATGACAAATTTTCAAAAATTGATCGTTTTATCAATTCTGACTTATGGTAAAAAAATGAAAATTGAAAATTGAAATAAAAGGCGAATAAGATCGAGTGGTGTTGCACCAATCTCGATTAACGATAAAGAAAAGAAAAAAAATTAAAACAATTCGAAGAAAATCCGAAAAATTCTCAAATTGGTAGTTGCACCAAATTTGAGCTTCCCCGCTCTGATACCACTTGTTGGATCGAGATAGAACGATAGAGGGGGGGGTGAATATCGTAAAACGTTTCGGATTGAAAAACAGAATACGCAGCGGAAAAATTAAAATCAAACAACACACAAACACCAAGATTTTACTTGGTTCGGAGTCACGGTCGGCTCCAACTCCAAGGCCCACGGTCGTTGACCGTTTACTGCGGGCAATTCTATATGTGCGCAAAACTGTTTACAAACAAATATTACAATTGCAGTACAGTAAACTTAAAAGGACAGCTCTTCGTTACCGACGTTCGTTGTGGAATGTATCTCGGAGTAGAGGGACGTCGTCGGCGCTTGTATCTCGAGTTGGGAGGTTTCCGGAGCAAAGCATTTGAGTAGAAGAGTGTATTGGCGTTGGAAGCAGTTGTTTTTGAAGCCATGGGGTCGAGGGGCTTTTTATAGCCTCCTGGGGCGCCCGGAACATTGGGGGCGCCCCCCCACATGTCACCCGATCCGAGCAACTCTCGGTCAGCCCATATCCCACTCGAATAGGGCTGAGGGTTGACTGTGGGGGCGCCCGGGACGCTGGGGGCGCCCTGGTTGACTCTTTCAGCGGGCTTCTCGGTTGGATGATCTTTATCCGCTTCGTTGGCTCAAGCCCGGGGCACTGGGGGTGCCCGGGACGCTGGGGGCACCCGGGACGCTGGTGGCGCCCCGCCCAGTATGCATCCGAAGCGTACTTTTGTTGAACTCATGTTTGGCTTTACTTAGGGCGCCCAGGTCCTTCCGGGCGCCCAACCCAGCTGCTGCCTCACTTCTTTGAGGCTTTCTGAGCTGCAGACACTCGTTCCTTCGGTCCCGCATCCAGGGTTAGTACCAAACAAGATAAAGCAACAATGTTAGTGATTCTTACAGCCGTAGCTGTCTTGGTTCTGACTTTGGGTCTCCAAAATGGAGCCCTAGGTCGAACCGACGCCTACTGTTCCTTCGACGGGGAACGCGTCCTCACCTACTCCTCTCAGGAGAATTTACCTGTTGCCAACCGGCTCCTCCGGTTGGACTTTTGCCCAGCAGTCCTTCGCCAGGTCTTTAGTGCCAAGAAGTCCTTCGCCTGGTGCCCAGCAGTCCTTCGCCAGGTCTTCGTGTCCTGGCATTCCTTCGCCAGGTGCCTAGCAGTCCTTCACTAGGGCTTTGTATCCTGGCATTCCTTCACCAGGTGCCTAGCAGTCCTTCGCTAGGGCTTTGTATCCTGGCAGTCCTTCGCCATGTGCCTAGCAGTCCTTCGCTAGGGCTTTGTATCCTGGCATTCCTTCGCCAGGTGCCTAGCAGTCCTTCGTTAGGACTTTGTTTCCTGGCAGTCCTTCACCAGGTGCCTAGCAGCCCTTCGCTAGGACTTCTTTTTGCACACTTGAGTAACTTTGTTAGATCACAAATAAACTTAACTTTGAATCCTTTGCCAATATCAAAATAAGGTTCGATATGGTGCTTCCTGCACCAACACGCCCTTCCTTGGGAGGTCGAGGAGTTGCCCCAAAATTTTCCTGCACATCATGGTCCCTACAGGTCCTCTTTCGTCCTGTATATAGCTGCTCCTAGTTTGACAGTGTATTCTGATTCGACTGTCTATCTGTTCCTTTATCACCATACACTTGTTTCTGTGTCATCTTGATCAAGAGTGCTCTATCTAACGCCTCACGGTAGGTGGTCGTGCCAAATCCAGCTATTTGAATCTGAACATAACCGGCTAATCCCTGGATGAACTGAAGCATCCTTTCTCTATCATGTGCCACCAACTAGGGGCAGTACTCAGCTAGACGGCTAAACTCCACATTATATTCAATGACTGTGCGCTTTCCTTGTTGGAGACTCAGAAATTCCTAACATCGAGCCATCTGATACACAACGGGGAAATACTGACTCTTGAATGCCTCACGGAAAGCTGTCCATGTCATGTGCTGCTCACCAATGACCGTATGCTACGTGGCCCACCAAGTAGTCGCCTCATCACACAAATGGTAAGCAGCCAGCTCTGCCTTCTCCCACTCTGAACAGGCCACGTAATAAAACGTACCCTCCAAGGTCTCGATCCACGAACGAGCAACCCGAGGGTCAGGTCCTCCATGGAACAGCGTGAATCGGCCTTTCACCGATTCTGCCAATGCTAGTATCCGTGCTCTAGACCTATCCCATTCCAAAGAAATGATAGGATCCACCAGTCGAGCTGCAACAGATGTCGGAGCAGGAGCTAACGACGATGTCGTAGAAAATCCTGAAGCATGTGCCACTGGGGGAGCTGAGGGAACCCTAGGAATAGGCGCTATGGGTGGTATAGCAAAATGCACTGTAGGAGGTACAACTAGTGGTACCACTAGATACGCAGATGTAGGTACTACTAGGGGTGTAGGCACTGCTGAATACACCAATGGGGGTACAACAGATTATACCGCTAGATATAAATAGGTAGGTACTGCTGGTGGTATCGTTGGATATGCCGGTGTAGGCACTGTTGAACACCCCAAGGTGGGTACTACAGATGGTCCCGCTGGATACACTGGGACAGGTACCGTTAAATACACTGGGACAGATACCGCTGGTGGTACCACAGCATAGGCATGGGTAGGTACTGCTGCCGATATGGTGGGCACAACTGGGGTAGATACGACTGGTGGAACGGTGGGAACCGCTGATACAAATGGAACTGAGACCCTCGGAACACTCGGGGGAGTCTGACCGCGACTAACAGGTCCTAGCTCGGTCGGTCTCTTTGGTGCCTCTGTGGCCTGAGACTCGAAAGTTCGCCCATGTGGTCCCCTTGGACCACGTCTCGGTGCGGGAGCAAATCTACTCCAAGTCATACCTATTACACCATTGCCCAATATTACAAGTAGTACAAGTCTACGAAACATACCAACTTACACGTTTGTCTCTTGGAGATGTCCCATCGCCGCCAAGTCCCAAGGTCCAAACTCGTCGTGAAACGACTCCGAAAATCAGAAATGTACTCGGGTAGATATCATCAAACACGAACTCCGACACCTACCGAATAAGTATCAGATTTACCTCAAACAAATCCGAAAAGACTCGCTAAACCTCGCTCTGATACCAAAATAAATTCTCACCCCCCGAGACCAACGGAGTCACTGATCCAATATAAAATTGGATAGTATCTCCCCTGTCTGGTGGACAATTTACACATACACATACATCACACACAATATAATATTGGCCTCAGGCCTCTAAACAAGAAATAAGGAAGGAAAATAAATGCAATCTCATCACATAATTCAACCTTACTCACCTGAGTTGCCCCTTGGGCAGGCGCACAGCAAAACAATACGAAATAAGTCCAATGGAGGACAAAAAATACAATCCCGCATGAATAAATCATGATACAAATCCATGAAATAAAACTAAATACAATGCATAGAGTATGCTACAAAAGGAAAACAAAATCTGTGGAAGCACCCATCAGTGGAGTCGTAGGGACTCGGGATTGGCAACTGGGCTCCTCCGGCGACCAATCAACCTGAAGACAGAAACATGGTGGAACAGTGGTGAGTCCAAATAACTCAGTGGATACCAAAATAGATATACATAGCAAGCTATAATAACAATAAGAATCACACTGTTACAGTCTCGAGTATAGAGGATAAAGCATAACTGAAGACTAATGGTGAACACATACCAGAGTCCGTCTATCCTACGGGTAGGTGTAATCAATCCCCTATATAACCTCAAAAATGATACACAAATCTAAATGTGTATGTCACTTGTAAGTGCGTGTCAATCATATACAACACTCAAACACAACAAACACCAACAAAGGAGCAATGCATCCCATACACATAGTTGAAACGATATGTTCTGTACGCACCTCAGCCACCAGCAGACCGGCGGTCGGGGGAATAGCAAATAGACAAGCCAACCACTCATGGTTGCATAGAGAAGCCAAACACTTGTGGCATACAACATATGAAGCCCAACACTCATGGCTATCCAAGTATGACGCCCAACATCCATGGCGATACAAGTATGTAGCCCAACACCTGTGGCTATGCAAATATGATGCCCAACACCTGTGGCAATGCAAGTATGTAAACCAACACCTGTGGCTATGCAGATATGATGCCCAACACCTGTGGCTATGCAGATATGAAGCCCAACATCTGTGGCAATGCAAGTATGTTGCCCAACACTTGTGGCTATTCAGATATGATGCCCAACACATGTGGCAATGCAAGTATGTAGCCCAGCACCTGTGGCTATGCAAGTATGTTGGCCAGCACCTGTGTCAATGCAAGTATGTAGCCTAGCACCTGTGGCTATGCAAATATGTCACCTAGCACCTGTGGAGAATGCATGTATGTAGCCCAACACCTGTGGCTATGCAACCTCAAACATGACTAGGGATGGACTCAGACCTCAGGGGAGCCAATGGTCGCCATCAAGATAATAACACAACGTTAATAGATCTATCAATAGAAGAAACCTGACTACACGATAAACTCAGACCCTAGGGGAGCTGATGATCGCTAGTATACAATCGTACAGAGTCTACAGCTCAGCATGCAACTTGAGGGTAGTGTATGCCTACAATACCCTCCTCACTAACCAGTTCCTCAACCACACATCGGTAGGAAAAGTATAGGTCTAACACGTGTATCCAAATCTATCAGACCTACCCTAGGTATTCGTGCAAGGTATATCTAGGAATCAATCCAACTCCAGATACAAAGTGACCTACCACTATATCTAAGTACATATATACGCATGACAAATAACGAGACTGTATGGAACTAAACATGAGTCATCTAAAAGTGTAAGCAACAGATATCTGATTATAATACACAAAGACAGGTATAGCATATAAACCTACTGTTATCTATAACACACTATGCACAATAATAAGACAGTATCTAAAAAGATAAGTCAGGAGTAGCCACCTCCGGTATAGTAGTCTGTGCGCGTAGAGAACCCCCGTCCAAGATCTCCACAACCGGTCAGTGTCCTATATCAAAGGGCATCTTAGCTACCATAGCAAATAATAACTAACTATATTAAATATCATAATCAATTAACTCTGTCCTAATTAGAATATAATTATTCCGAATTAAATTAATGCTCTCCATTTAGTCTCAATTCTCAAACCACCACCCAAACTCATGTATGTACCAACCCGTACCACAAATAGGATCAAAAAGAACAACCCAGGCCACCCACGACAACATAGGAGAACTGAAGGCTCAGCTATACTAGTCTAAATCACGAGTTGAAACCTATATCTCACAACCAAACTCATAGAAGCAATGGAACAAAACTAGCTTAAAACAATAAAAATCCAAAACCTAAAGCAAAAGCCATCCCAACCACAAATCCTATCTCAAAAGTTGCTCATGGTAGCAACAGAGGGTTAATATAGTTTTTGCCCAAGGCTTATCATGAAGCCTGTTCACAACAAGAACCAAAGCTACACAGAACAGAATATGTACAGAATTGAGTTTCCAACTTCAAACAGAGCAATCTCACCAACAAACCCATCTAATTCCAAACAGAGGTCTAAATCCATAATTAAAACTTGAAACCTCATCTTGAGATCTCACGGCAAAACATGGGAAACCCAAAGAAAACCAATTCCATTCTTAAATGAACCAAATAGGGAGACAACAATACCTCCAAACGCATAGCTATAATCCAATCAGGATCGAAACACAACTTTTAGATCAAAATCCAAATTCAAAATTTGACTCTTATAGAAATCTAATTCCAATTCCCAATTCAATTTCAGATATATATCAAACAGCAACTCCAGGCATGAACATTCCATCAAACGTATCATGCTCAAGCATTACCATCCCTGATTCATCCCCAAGAAACCCTAAAACCACAACCAACCGATACACCCATAGAAACTTCAATACAAAAACTCGAGGGAGCTCACGGTGGAAAGCCTTAGATCGGAAAAGAACTCGACAAAACCAAGCAAACAACCATCCGAATTGTTCTACACCCTAAGAACCGTGTTAGGCTCAGCGTTACCTAATGGCGTTGGCGAGGTCAACTCTGAACTGATCTGGTGAAAATCCACAATCGGCACAGCGTGAAAAGAGGCAGATCTTCTAGGGAGCAGATGATCGCGTACCCTAGCTCGCCAGAGCGCTATTGGCCTAGTCGATCGTCGACACTGAAAATGAATTGTGGTGGAAGCTGAGCGAGTAGCGAAGTTAAGTTCTTGACAGATCTGAGGGGAAAGGGGGAATTGGGACGGTGGCTGCGGGCGAAGGGAATAGGGATGAGGAGGAAGGGATTTATGTGCACCCTTTTTGCGGAAAACCCCTTTCAATTTGGAAAATCACTCCCCTATACTTAATACTATGATTTTTAACAATTTAACCCTTCCAAGTTTTGGCTATTTTATAAACTAACCCTTGCCTTTAGGTTTGTTATGTATATAGCCCCTACGATCTCCAAATTCTGATCCAAACCCCCAAAAATAGGATTTTTCTTTCACTTCATCCCTTACAAGATTCAGGTTTAATCTAATTAAACCCCTAAACATTGCTCATAGGCCTGGATGTTGGTGCCGGAAGCACCTGATCGAACCTGGTTTTGATAATGACAAAGGGTTCAATGTTAAGTGTGTATTGGTATATAATGGATTTACCAAGCATGCAGGAAAGTCCTGGTTCACCTAGACATGAAGTCATGACTTGCAAGGTTTAGCAAGAAGCCCTGGTCGAGAACTGGGCAAGAAGACCTAGCCGAGGGTTGGGCAAGAAGTCCTGGTCATGGACTGGGCAACGAAGTCCTGATCAGGAATATTGGGCAGGAGTCTTAGCCGATCGAGGATTGCGGACCGAAGTAGAGGCGGGTCGAATTACAGACGTTTAAAGATCGGCAGTCTCAGAGGCTGAGCAATAGTCCAACCGGAGGAGCCAGTTGGCAAAAGGTAAATTCTCCTGAGAGGAGTAGGTGAGGACGCATTCCCCGAAAGAGGGAATAGTAGGTGTCGGTTGGACCTAGGATTTCATGTTGAAATTCAAACATAGAACCAAGACATCTCCGGCTGTTATTTATACATGTATTTATTTATATTATATTGTTTTTGGACTAACCCTGGTTGCAGGATTGAAAGGAAGTAGGTTCTGCATCCCAGGCGCTTGAGAGGGCTCAGGCGCCCGAGAAGCCAGGCGCCTGATAGTTATCAAGCGCCCCATATGGCTGTTTCCAGCGGGTGAGTTCGGCTAAGCTGACAGGTTGCCACGTCAGCAACTCAGATGCCCGTTAGCCATCGGGCGCCCTAGAGGTCTCAGGTGTTGGTGCAAGTTGCATCAGTGATATCCTCCTCTAAGTGTTTCAATGTTTGACAATATGCTTAAGTCAGCGATACATTGAACAAGGGAGGGTGAGTGAAGAAAATTGGACCAAGGTGAATCAAAGTCCTAGTCAACCTAGGCACGAAGTCCTGGTTCGAAGAATTGACACTAAGTCCTGATCATGGATTGGGCACTAAGTCCTGGCCGAGGGCTGGGCACCTAAGACCTGACTGAGGGTTGGGCACGAAGACCTGGTTCGATGAATTGGGCATTAAGTCCTGGCCGAGGGTTGGGCACCGAAGACCTGGTTTGAGGAATTGGGCACGAAGACCTGACCGAGGGTTGGGCACCGAAGTCCTGGACTTAGGGTTTGGGCACGAAGTCTTGGTCCGAGGGATTGAACAACATAGTTGAGCGATGACTAAGGACAGAAGTAGAGACGGGTCGAGGTTCGGACGTCTTGAGATCCGAGAGTATTGGAAGCTAAGCAAAAGTCCACCCGAAGGACTGGGTGGCAACCGTCTCCTGAAAGGAGTAGGTGAAAGGCGCGTTCTCGGGGGTGGGAACTTGCGTCGGTTCGACCTAGGGTTTTGTGGAAATCCGAAGTCAGAACCAAGTCCTTAAGGTTAAGATTGTATGTGTATTTGCCTTGTATTCATGTATCTTGAAGGTACCTAAAAGTGGAGACAAAGCAGGCAAAAAGCTGGAAAAAGGAGGCCCTAGGCGCCCCCATCAATGGGGGAGCCCCAATGGAATCAGGCACCCCCATCAATAGGGGCGCCCGAGTCAAAGAAGAAAAATAGGTTTTAGCGAAGGAAGGCAGAACATGCTTCCATTCAGGCACCCGAGACCATACGGGCGCCCCCATCAGCTCAGGCGCCCAAGTGGAGATGGATAAGCACTGACCGAGCCTGCGGATAAGAGATCACGCAGGAGAGGCCACGTGTAGGCACCCCCATCGACACAGGCGCCTGAATGAAGCCTATAAAAGGGGCTTTGACCCCAAGGTTCAACACACGACTTCCAAACACGATTCTAAGCTTCCAAAGTGACGACAAAGCGCTAACGACGAAGCTCTACGACCGGGAGGCTCCAGGAGGAAGTGCACGACACTTCGGAGGTCCAGATCGGTCGAGTTTCAGATCTTGTTTGTTCAGTTTGCTTTTATTATTCCGCACTCAATTTACTATATTTTTTTGTAATTATTGCACTGTAAGACGGTTTTCTCCGCCTCCGGAAAGTCCGGAAAGGAGACCATTAGTGGACGGGCGTTCCCGTGCTTAGGCCTTGGATGTACTGACCCTGGGGGGTCGAGAACCATGTAAAATCCCGTGTGCAATCTGTCGTTGTTTTGTTTTTTATTTTTCTATTTTCCGCTGTGCTACTAATGCTCTGTTTAGAACGAATCTCGAAAGCTTACGATTGACCGCGAAGATTTTTAAAGGTCGATATTCACCACCCCTCTATCGACGGCACCGATCCTACAAGTGGTATCAGAGCTAGACCGCTCTTCACCAGACTAACCGTCGATGGAGCAAAGACGCCAGGAGTTGAGGGGAAGCCCAGGGGTGAATCAGGTACAATTTTATTATAAATGTCAATTTTTAAATTCCACATAATGTGTTTCAAGTGCAGGGAGAGAGGGCACTATAAAAATCAGTACCCTACTCATAAGACTCGTTCTTCACCGGAAGCAAAGGAGGCACCAGCGCCCGGAGTCCGGAAGGATAAAAGTCATGTACGATGCTTTAAATACGAAAGGTACGGACACTATAAAAATAAGTGCCCGACAAAAGTACGTAAAATTTATATTCCGAAAAATTTTCAATTTCCTGCACTATCCTATGTAGATAATTTAGATAATTTTTCTGTTAAATTAGAATTATTACGTAGTCAAATAAATATCATGCATAACCAGTTACAAAATGTGGATATGGTTAAAATATCCAAAATTAACTAGTTAATCTTTAATACCAATTCAATAATTGCTAAAATTAATTCTGAATTTAAATCTGAAATTAATTCTGAACTTAAATCTGAAATTAATTCTAAATTTAAATCTGAAATTAATTCTGAATTTAATCTGAAATTAATTCTGAATTTAAATCTAAAATTAATTCTGAATTTAAATCTGAAATTAATTCTGAACTTAAATCTGAAATTAATTTTGAATTTAGAACTGAAATAAATTCTGATAATTTTACGGATAATGCTAAAATTAATTCTGAATTTAAATCTGAAATTAATTCTGATAAAATTATCTCTAAGATTAATTCTAAATTCAAAAACCTTAAGGATGAATCTGAATTCAAATTTGAAAATCTTAAGGATAACTCTGAATTCAAATTTGAAAATCTTAAGGATAATATTGAAAATATTTTTCATAATTGTTATGTAGATAATGAGGATAATTTTGAGGATAATAGAGATAAAATTCTCTTAGAAGGTAATTTAATTATAGATAATGTTAAAAATTATTACAAAACATTAGCCAGTGACCCGAATTACTCCACCTACTTTGAGGATGAGGAAGAGATAGAATTTTTTGAAATCAAGGCTATAGTTAATAAAAATCACAAAGATTCAAATAAACCAGAATTATTAGAAAAACTTGAAAAGATAAATAAGAAAGAAATAGTGGATGAGTCAAAAATTTTTGAAATAATGAAAATTATGAACTTAAACCCACAACTATTAATTAATTCAATTAATCCTTAATTAATTCAAACTCAAATTAATTCAAATTAATTCAATTAATCCTTAATTAATTCAAACTCAAATTAATTCAATTAATCCTTAATTAATTCAAACTCAAATTAATTCAATTAATCCTTAATTAATTCAAACTCAAATTAATTCAAATTAATTCAATTAATCCTTAATTAATTCAAACTCAAATTAAATCTTAATTAATTCAATCTTAAATAATTCTTAATTAATTCACCATTAAATAATCTTTAATTAATCAACTTCAATTACTCCTTATTTAATTTAACTTCAATTAAACTTTAATTAATTAAATTTCAACTAATTCTTAATTAGCCTAATTAATTCCTAAATAACTTACACTCGAACTAAAATAAAATCTTATCCAAACTGCAACAATTAATTTAATAAAATTAAATATGTCAAAGTGGGTTGACATATTCGCAGGTTCACACGACATGTATCAAATCGGGAATTTGATACATCTTTAGAAACTTAATTAAATATCTTGACTTGTTTGACTCATGCATAACTGTCATGCCAAGCATTTGCTATTTGTTTTAAATATATGACATGTCATTCATGTTTAATTTTAAGCATGATTTAGAACGGCTATAGGAAAAAGAATAGTTGAAACTTGAACAACCTAGTATTAGGTGGAGGTGAGATGATAGTACGTTAGGGAAGCCTTTTTGGTGGAACTAGCCGAAGCTACCGATCCAAAACCTAAGCTAGTTAGACCAAAATTTTTTAAGAAGTAATTTGAAAATGAATTTTCGATAAAAAGCTTTGTCAAGGAAAGGGTTGATGATCCAATAAGGCTACAGCCAAAGAAGGCCTTATGCCTCGCCAAGACCTGAAAGCCGATTACCGAAAATCAAATTCACTTTGCTATTGGATAAATTTGAATCTAACACAAGTTTCAATTAAATCTTAGATTTAACAATGAATTAAGAAAAATGATTCAAGCATCTCACAATGCACCCATTAGGCAACCATGATTGCTGTATTGAGACATCTAGAATGGGTGGGATGTTAAAGACTAATAAATTGAAAAATATTTTTCAAAATTATTAGAATATTTTTCTAAAAATATATTTTCAAAATAGTGCTTCAACATAATAATGTTTTTATGGAATTCATGCTTGTCTGATTGGTTATACATATTATACATTTTTCAAAAGTATATCTTTTCAAAAATTGTTTGACTCACACAATTAGACACAAGTCTCTTAGGTCAACATTAAAGTTCCTTAAGGCACTTAGATAGAGTCAAACGGTGTTAGATGCAGGGGGAGTGTTTTATTCTTTTTAATCTTTAAAAATATTTTCAAAAACTGCGCCTTAATTTTTATCACATATGTTTTCGAAAAAGCTTATACTTTAAAAATTATCTTCTTTCCAAATTGTGGTTTCAAAATTTATCTACCTGAAAATTATCGTTCATTTGATTTGATAAATCCTAAAGACACAGAAGAAGGTCCACTTTATTATCTACAAGGACTCCTAGGATGTGTCAAATTTAGGGAGAGTCTAAATCAAATGAAGATTTTCTGACAAGTTTTTTAGCAATTATTTGTTGTGAATTATTAAATAATTCTTGTGGTCTGAACCAAACCCTGAGGACTTAGAGGAAGAGTACTTGTGGTCAACAAGCTTCCCAGGACTGGGTCAAGTTTAGGGGGGAGGTCAAATTACAAAGAATTATTAAATATTTTTTCATGCACTACATTCGTAAGTCATTTTTGAAAACATAATTTTTTTTAAAAAGTACCGTTTTTTTAACCATATTATCTCTCTATCATTTTCAAAATAGTTTTTTTGGAAATAATATTTACTTGAGTTGGAGAAATTCCAGGACACTTAGGAAAATGCCCTTGTAGTCAACAAAGTTTCCTAAGATTGTGTCAGACTGGAAAAGAAACCAAGTCAAGTAAAATATTATGTTTTCAAAACAATATTTTTCTAAGTACTTTCAAAATGTAAGTCAAGTAATTTTCTTTCAAAAGAACTTATACTTTTTACAGAACTTACATTTTTTCAAAAGCACTTATATCTTCCAAAAATGCATAATATTTTTCAAAAAGTACTTATGTTTTTCAAAAGTGCATAATATCATTCAAAGTACATGCATTTTTTAATACCTTTCAAAGTACAAGGTTTTGCACAATAGTTTTCAAAGTATAAAATCTCTAAGTGAAATATGTTTCTAAGGAAAAATCATTTAAGTATGCAATTCCTTTTGAAAATCTTTCTCAATAGAAAATTTTTTTTCAAGGCAATATTGTCACTAAGTGAAAAATTTTCTAAATACAAAATATTTTTCATGCACAATACTTTTCAAGATGTAATTTTCTGGTGCAATTCAAACTAGCTCTCTGCTATGATTTCAAAAATTATACTAAGTACTTTCAAAAGAAAATCTTTATTGTTGGTGCAAGTGTTTTGGTCGTTTTTTTTTATGTATGACAAAGGGGGAGAGTGAGAGCTTAAGTTAGAAAATTTTTGTTTCTTTCCAAAGGATCAATGAAAATCAAAAAAAAAATTCAAAAAGGGGGGAGTGAGCTTATCTTAGAAAAGAAATGCTTTTTTTCAAGGATCAAAATGTACTTTCAAAACTTAGATTATTTTTTTTCAAGGTTTAGCCCTTTCAACCAATCTAACTAAAGATATTGTCAAACATCAAAAAGGGGGAGATTGTGTTGGACCAGGTTGGACCGGCTAGAGGGGGGTGAATAGACGAAAAAAAAATTATGAAAGTGGAGGCACTCGTCTTAAAAAGAACTTGGTCGCAACTGAGAACGTTGCTTCCAAGGCAGTGGACACTCAATAAAAATCTCCTTGTGGCGAAGAAGCCTTACAAAAATAGCACGCTAGACTTTTAGAGAGTTTAAAAGAATGAATTAATTGAATGATTAAAAAGGTTGAAACTCTAAGCCTATTTATAGCCTAAGAGAATAAATCTGGATTGTTGATTGTTGAGAAATTTTCTCTTGGCCGTTGATCCATGGATGTAATCTGGATGGTTGATCTTGGATGGGATTAAACTGCATTCATTGGATCTGATTAAAGGATAAAGTTATCCTTTAAGAGATAACTTTGTCTTCTGCTCGCAACAGATAAATAACTTTATCATCTGCTCGCAACAACTTTAATCACATCTCTTCCTTATCTCAGTCGGTAAGGTTGGTGATATATGTTGGCGAAGTTGCTTGTTCGAATCTTCGCAGCAACAAATAAAGTTCTTTTTTATTTCAGGTGTCTTATTTGACTTGGTCAAACTGACCAGTCTTTTGGTTCATCTTCTGGGTGATTTCCGGCCAACCGGAGTTAGGCTCACCCGAACCCGACTCCGGCCTTTCGCCCCTCAAGCGTGCTTCCTCCCGGTTTTCCGTCCCTCAGGCGTTGCGTATGTCCTTCTCGATCCACCAGTGTACTCTTCCGTAGCTTCTGCGTCCCTCGGATTGTACCGAGCCCGTCGGCTCACTTCCCCGCACAATCTTTCTCGTCTGCTATGTCTTACGCTCGACTTCCTCCGTACCTAAGCTCCTGCACACTTAGCAGAGGGATTAAACATACCATGACCTAACTTAAATCGGTTGATCACATCAAAATCAACCAGGGGTACTTACAATCTCCCCCTTTTGGATGTGCATCAATCCGAGTTAGTTAGGGTAATCAAAATAAAAAACATGCATAATAATGTAAACAGTTTAAGTTCAAAAAAAACTTAAATTCTGAGTAAATTAACATTCTACCCCTTAACTTAATACTATTCCTCCCCCTTTGATCACATCAAAAAAATGGGAAAATATAATTAGGGAAGAAGAAAAATTTTAAGTGCGATAAAAAATATTCTAAGTAAAAAAAAATCGCATTGCCACAAATTTTTCAAATTTAAAATGGCATATTTTTTTTTGAAGTTAATTTCATTTTTTTTATATCGAAAAAAATAGATTTCAATAAACGATTCATAAAAAATTGAACATCTATGAGAAAAATCTGAATATTTTTGTCAAAGTCGAAGATAAAGATATGAGTTTAGACAAAAATTTTGAGCTTTAAATTGGTTGATCAAGTCCAAAAATAATTGAAAAAGCAACAGTTAAGAGTTTTTGAGGAATAAATTTTAAAAAATTCAAAAAATGCTTTGAAAAAAAATTATATTCAGTTCTTTCCACTATATCTGAATCATGAAAAATTAGATCTATGAAAATAAATTTCAAATTTCGAGCAAAAAATCATAAAAAAAAATATTCAAAATTTTCTTTGAAAAATTCTCAATAGATGGATAACATAATTGTGCACAAAAAAACATAATTTTTGAAAAAAATCTGCACATAAATAATAAAATAACTTATTAGTTTAAAACAAATTTCGGAACCAAAAATAAGTTTTTGTCTACAGGATTAATTAAAAACTTAGGTGGAATATAGCTTTTGGGCACTTTTTTAAATTGACCCTTATGATTTTTAAAATACCAATTTAAATTATCAGGAAAGCTATTTTTCTTTTGGCGTAAATATGCAATATCAAGTTCTAATTTTTGCACTAAGTTTTTCAAATTATCATTTTCATTTTTCAAAATATCAAAAGAGGATGTAAGTGTTAATTCATTTTTTAATTTTAAATTTTCTTTTTCTAATCTACAATTAGATTTGAGCAAGACTTTAACTCCTGCATATAATTGATAATGAGGAAGAAAACAAACCTCACTTACCGGGTCGCTTTCGAAAAGCGAGGTTCCTCTTTCGTCGTCACTTTCTTCTGACGTCTCTCCCCCTTCATCAGTGCTCCCTTCTTGATGATTTGCCATTAGCGCAAGTCCCGTGTATTCTTGACCTTCTGACTCTTCTGACGAGGACTCATCGTCGAGTTGGATCTTCCTTGTGTTCAGTGTGGCGATGTCTGATTTCTTATTCTTCTCTTCATGCAATTCCAGGAATTTCTCCCAGAGCTCTTTTGCCGAGTTGTAATTCTCGATGCGGTTAACTTCTTGCGCGGGAAGAACGGCTAGTAGATGAAATTCAGCTTTGTCGTTTACTTCAAAGTCTGATTTCTCCTTCTTGGTCCACGACTCTATTTCTTTATCCTTGCCATTGTTGTCTTTAGGAACTGAAAAATAATTTTTCATAATTATTAGCAATTCAATATCAGTTTTAAAAAATACCTGCATTCGGCGCTTCCACATCGCGAACTCCCCCCTCAAACTTCGGCGGGTATGTTGATGCAGTCTGGCCCTGATTGCTGTTTTGGTGTTGACAACGATTTTAGTTTAAGAGAATGATTATGATATGGAAAATCCTAATCTGGGAGGTTAGGTGGATTATGATTAAGTCCTGATCGAGGATTAGGCATGATATGGAAAACCCTAACCTGGGAGGTTAGGTGTGATGATTGTGATGATTGTGATGATTATGATTAAGTCCTAATCGAGGATTAGGCATGATATGGAAAACCCTAACCTGGGAGGTTAGGTGTGATGATTGTGATGATTATGATTAAGTCCTAATCGAGGATTAGGCATGATGTTGGAAAATCCTAACCTGGGAGGTTAGGTGTGGAAAATCCTAGCTTGGAGGGCTAGGTGTTGAAAATCCTAACCTGGGAGGTTAGGTGTTGGAAAAGTCCTAATTCGGAAGGGTTGGGTGAAAAGTCCTAGCTTGGAGGGCTAGGTGAAAAGTCCTAACTTGGAGGGTTAGGTGCAAATTCCCATCCTGGAGAATTAGGTGAAAAAGTCCTGGCTTGGAGGGTCAGGTACCTAGCTTGGAGGGCTAGGTTGGATGATGTTCTAACTCGGAAGAGTTGGGTGAAAAGTCCTAGCTTGGAGGGCTAGGTGAAAAGTCCTAGCTTGGAGGGCTAGGTGAAAAGTCCTAACTTGGAGGGTTAGGTGCAAATTCCCAACTGAGTTAGATGGAAAAATCCTTAGCTTGGAGGGCTAAGGTAGATGAATCCCTAGCTTGGAGGGCTAGGTAGAGTCACTGGATCGGTCTGGTGACCGATCAGGGACTGTTGGCACGCTGCTCCTTAGTGGATCGGTCTGGTGACCGATCCAGCTATGTCTGATCGGACTGGTGACCGATCAGGGAGCGCACAGTGAGATTGGGAATCTACTGTGTGGCTCCTGATCGATCCGGAGACCGATCAGGGAGCAGGCTGCTTCCTTGCTGTCTTGCTCCTGATCGGTCTGGTGACCGATCAGGGAGCAAACAGTGAGTGAGTTCCCGTGCTGATCA
The DNA here is from genome assembly GCA_024364735.1 of Boesenbergia rotunda. NCBI lineage: Eukaryota > Viridiplantae > Streptophyta > Magnoliopsida > Zingiberales > Zingiberaceae > Boesenbergia > Boesenbergia rotunda. The sequence goes on along the minus strand of JAGFNQ010000546.1, from coordinate 108,112 downwards.
GAGCCTTGGATCGATCCGGTGACCGATCAGGAACCTTGGGTTTGATTAAAAAGTTACTGTTCATCTGCTTTGATCGGTCTGAGTGACCGATCAGGATCCAATCTGATCGGTCTGGTGACCGATCAGGATCAACCCTGATCGGTCTGGTGACCGATCAGGCGTGTATTGCTGTGAGAGCTCGGAATCCCAGCAGAGCAGTGGATCAGTCTGGTGATCGATCCACGCACCCTGGATCGGTCCGGTGACCGGTCACTTTAATTCAAATTTCACTGTCAGACGTCGTCAGAGCGTCTAATCGTATCCGATTTGCTGATGTATGTGATATGCTTTGTGATCTTCTGCTCTAATGCTCTGGTTGAGTTTCAGGTGACAGGGGAGGATTCAAACACTCAAGGAGAAGTTAGAAAGTGCTTTCCTTGGAGCAGGTTTGTCCCTTTTCCCATCTCAGGTTGCAACGGCGAGCTGCGGACTGGAGCTAAGACTGGAGCTCGACTGAGGAGCTCAGTGAGTCCAGAGATAGCTCAGTAGAGGCTGGCGTTGGCAGAGGAGTAGCTGGGAGCTACAGAGATGGTGTCACCCGTCGCTTGGCGGAGAAACAAAAATAACGCGAGAGTTGAGTTCGAAAAAAAAGAGGGATTCAGTTTTTGAAAACCTGTGTGTTCTTGCGTTCTGCTGCGAGAAGCTTGCTGCTCTTGAGTTCTTTATCCATTCTAAGCAAGCTATTGAGAAGCATACATCATACTTGAGCGCTTGAAGGAGAAAACAAGAAGCTTGGAGTCCGACAGTGGGAAGACACGAAGCAGACGGGGTCTGCGTGTGATCGCCACTGGGTGGAGCTCGGGAAGCTGGCTGTGTTTAATCCTTGCTAAGTGTTTGAGTAAGATCTTTCTTGTTGTTGTTTCATTGTGCTCATTGTATATCATTGTTTGAAACACACTGTGGAGAGGTTTCTCCACCGAGAAGGAGGTTGCTTCATATCCGGTGTTAACCGAGGCTTGATCTGCCGACGATCAAGGGATCGCCCACCTCAAGGGCACGCCAAGGAGTAGGGGCAAGTTATCCCCGAACCTTGTAAACCTTCCTTGTTAGCGATCTTGCTAGTTGTGTGTGCTTTGCAATCATTTGTTTTCTGCATACTCTGTTTTTCCATTCTTTCCGCTGTGCTACTGATATTTGAGTTGCAGAAATCGTGATTAGTTTTCAAGGGCAAGCGATTGTCTATATTCACCCCCCCCTCTATAGCCATCTCGTTCCCAACAAGTGGTGTTAGAGCAAGGTTCTCTGTTTACGGCTTTACAACCGAGAGTTCTCAACAAGATGGCTTTGAGAGAAGGTTTCTCCACCACCCGACCTCCATTCTTTGATGGCGCTGACTTCCAATATTGGAGATCAAAGATGGAATATTATTTGAAGATGGATATCCATACATGGTTCGCGGTGAAGGAAGGATTCATCCCTCCTAAGGATGATGAAGGCAAGGAACTCGAATCATCTCGGTGGATTGCCGAACAAACAAGGAAGAGTGAAGCCGAGGCTAAGGCAGTTGTCACTCTACAATGTGGCATGAACAAAGACCAACTCATCAAGGTTGGTCCCTTCACGAGTGCAAAAGACTTGTGGAACAAACTCATAGAGCTCCATGAAGGCACCCGGGACTCAAGGATTGCAAAGAGGGATTTGTTCCTCAACCAACTTCAAAATCTCTCCATGAAGGAGAATGAGTCGGTAAGTGACCTTCATAGCCGGTTCAAGGAAGTTCTCAATGGACTTCATTCAATTGATGAAAAGGTCGAAAATCGCGACCTTGTGAGGTATGTTTTGAAAGCATTTCCAAGGAATGCCTTGTGGTCATCCATGGTGGATGCCTACAAAGTATCCAAGGATTTATCTATTGTAAAATTAGATGACCTATTTTGTGAGATGGAATTGCATGAAATGGCTAACAAAGGCCCCAAGGAGAAGGGGATTGCCTTAGTTACAGGGGACCGGATCAACAAAAAGAAGAAGGAGAAGAAGAAGGAGAAAGAGATCTCATCATCTTCATCCTCCTCCGAATCCGAGTCAAACTCAGAGGAAGAAGGCAGTGGCTCCTCCTCATCCGAAATGGCGAACTTCGTGCGAAGGATGATGCGAAGAGATCGACGTTTCAAGAGGAGAGGTAATACTAGTGAATCCAAACTTGATAAGAATAATGCATCCTGTTTTGAGTGTGGTAGGAGAGGACACTTCAAGAATGAGTGTCCGAAGCTCAAGAAGAAGGAGGAAAAATCCAAAAGAAAAGAAGAGAATTCCAAGAGGAAGAAGAAGGCGTTGAAGGCCTCTTGGGATGAGTCATCTTCTAGTTCATCCGATGATGAGAAGGAGGAGAAGAGTACAAGGCAAGTGGCTCTCATGGCTCTTGGAGTGGAGAGCAGTGAAGGAACTTCAAGCTCCGCAAACACGGCTTCATCATCTTCGGATGATGAAGAGGTAACTTCTCCCGAGCTTGAAAAATGTTATAGAGCAATTGCATGTTTAACTAGTATGCTTAAGAAATCCAAAAATAAAGTTAAAGCATTGCAATTAGAGATTGCTCAATTGAAAGCTTCTAGGGATGATAACATTGATGACTTGCATGTTGAATTACTAGAAGATGAAATTAAACTTTTGAAACATGAGATTGTGAGCCTGAAATCCTCTAAGGTTGAGGAAATCAATGATATGCATGATAATGGGTTAGTAGAGGAGAACCAATCCTTGAAGAGTGAAGTTGAGAAGCTCAAGAATATGCTTGGGAAATTCTCAAATAGCTCTAAGACCTTAGATATGATATTAAATGCCCAAAGAGCGGTCTACAATAGGGCCGGTATTGGTTACCGCCCTAAGGAACCCTCGTTTGTATCTCTCATGTCTAGGACTGACATGAGACAACCTAGGACACCCAAGACTCAAAAGAAAGTTATCAAGGCATGGGTGCCTAAGTCATGTTTAGTTGATGCATTAGGTCCCAAGGTTTGGGTACCTAAGACTTCTATTTTTCGGATTGTGTAGGTTGTGATTGAGGGGGAGCATCTATCAACTTGGTTCGTTGATAGTGGATGCTCCAAACACATGACCGGGGATAGATCATTGTTTACCACATTTCACAAGAAGAGTAGAGGTAATGTATCATTTGGTAACAATGGTAGCCTTAAGGTCATAGGAATAGGAGACATTCAAATATCCGGATGTCTTAGAATCTCAAATGTCCTTCTAGTCAAGGGGATGAAATTTAATCTCCTAAGTGTCAGTCAATTGTGTGACACGGGTTACACAATTGATTTCCAACCAAGTCAATGTCTAGTTAGACAAAATGACACCTTGGACACGGTACTAGTAGGAGCAAGAGTAGACAATATTTATCAAGTTTCATTTAAAAGTGCTACTAATGTTCTTGCTAAGTGTTTCATGTCAAAACAAGAAGAGTCCACTCTTTGGCACCGGAGGCTAGCACATGTGAACATGAAGAACATCCGGAAGTTGGCCAACAAGGGACTAGTTCGAGGCTTACCGAGCATCAAGTATGGAAAAGATAAATTATGCGATGCGTGTCAAATGGGTAAGCAAGCAAAATTTGCACATAAAGGTAAAAGCACTGTAAGTACTTCCAATGCTTTAGATTTACTTCACATGGATCTATTTGATTGTAGCACTATCATATCATTGAATGGAAGTAGATACTGCTTTGTTATCATTGATGACTTCACTAGATATACTTGGACTTTCATTTTAAAACATAAGGATCAAACCTTAGATATTTTCATTTCTTTTTGTAGAAGGGTTGAAAATGAGAAATCATCAACAATTAAGACAATAAGAAGTGATCATGGAGGTGAATTTCAAAACCAAAGATTTCTAGAGTTTTGTCAAGATAAGGGTTATAGACATGAGTTCTCTACTCCTAGAACACCACAACAAAATGGTGTTGTAGAGAGGAAGAACCGTGCACTTCAAGAGGCTGCACGAAGCATGCTTAATGAGTACTCACTCCCGAATTACTTATGGGCTGAAGCTGTTAATACAGCTTGCTATGTGCAAAACCGAGTTCTCATCCATAGGTTTTTAGAAAAGACTCCCCATGAACTTTGGTTTGGGAAACCACCTACGGTTAAACATCTTAGGGTGTTTGGTTGTAAGGTGTTCATCCTAAACACCAAGGATCACCTTGGAAAGTTCACGGCAAAAGCTGATGAAGGGATATTAGTCGGGTACTCCCTCGTTAGTAAAGCTTACCGAGTCTACAACAAGAGAACCAAACTAGTTGAGGAGTCTTCTGATGTGGTTTTTGAGGAAGTTCCAAAACCAATTGACCAGTCAGATAATGTAGAAGGAGTTCAGATCGAACTAAGGAGACTTAGTTTGAATGAAAATCCGAGTATTGTTGATGGTGATGAGTCTGATGACGATGAGCCTAGACAACTCACTGATCAGCCTGATCCTGAGGCTGAACTTGTGTCTAGTGAACTCGTTCAAGAAGCACCACCAACACCAAGACAAACGAGATTAGCCTCTAGTCATCCCCAAGATCAAATCGTTGGAGACATTCATCAAGGGGTTAGGACTAGATCATTCTTCAGGAATGAGGCTAATGAAGTTGCTCTAATTTTCGAAATTGAACCTAGAAAAATTGATGAAGCATTAAATGATCCCGATTGGATTATCGCAATGCAAGATGAACTAGGACAGTTCGAGAGGAGCCAAGTTTGGGACTTAGTCCCTAGACCCAAGAAGACCACTATTATTGGAACTAAATGGGTCTTCAAGAACAAATTAAACCACAAGGGAGAAATCATTAGAAACAAGGCACGCTTGGTAGCCAAGGGCTACAGTCAAGTTGAAGGTCTTGATTATGATGAGACTTATGCTCCCGTGGCACGATTAGAGTCCATCCGATTGATGCTTGCATTTGCAGCACATCGAGGCTTCAAACTATTTCAAATGGACGTCAAATCGGCATTCCTAAATGGTTTAATTAGGGAAGAAGTCTATGTCGAACAACCTCCAGGGTTTGAGAGTACCGAACATCCAAACCACGTGTACAAGCTCAAGAAGGCACTCTATGGTCTTAAACAAGCACCCCGGGCTTGGTATGAGCGGTTGTCGACATTCTTGATTGAAAAGGTTTCATTAGAGGTCAAATAGACCCTACACTATTTCTACGAAGAGATGGTGACAATATATTTGTACCCCAAGTATATGTCGATGACATAATTTGTGGCTCAAACAACAAGGGCTATTTACGTGAATTTATCGGACACATGGAGAGTGAGTTTGAAATGAGTCTAGTGGGGGAGTTGACTTTCTTCCTCGGACTTGAAATCAAGCAAACTCGCGATGGTATCCATGTGCACCAATCAAAGTACACACATGAAATGCTTCGAAAATTCAATATGAGTGATTCAAAAGAGGTAACCACTCCCATGGCTACAAACACAAGATTGGACAATGATGAGAGTGGTAAACCCGTTGATCTAACTCAGTATCGAAGCATGATAGGTAGCTTGCTATACCTCACAGCTAGTCGACCAGATATACTATTTGCTGTAGGTATGTGCGCTAGGTATCAAGTCTGTGCCAAGGAATCTCACCTAATTACTGTTAAGCAAATTTTGAGATATCTCAAGGGCACAATTGGTGTAGGTCTTTGGTATCCCCGTACCGAATCTTTTGATTTGATGGGCTATACAGATTCCGACTACGCTGGATGTAAGTTGGACCGGAAAAGCACGAGCGGGGGCTGCCAATTCCTAGGATCGTCTCTAGTAAGTTGGTCGAGTCGGAAGCAACATTGTGTTGCTCTTTCCACTACCGAGGCAGAATATATCGCCATGGGAGAGTGTATATCACAATTGTTGTGGATGATCCACACCTTAGAGAACTATGGATTGGGTTATAAGGGTGTGCAAGTGTTATGTGATAACATTAGCACAATTAACTTAACCAAGAATCCGGTCCATCACTCTAGGACAAAACATATTGAAGTAAGACATCACTTCATTAGGGATCATGTAGCTAGGGGGAACATCATACTCTCACATGTAGAGCCAAAGTCAAACCTAGCTGACATTTTCACTAAACCACTTCCCGAGAGTGAATTTAGTTTCCTTAGACGGGAATTGGGAATGTGTCGCACTTCATGATGTTCAAATTGTGGTCAAAACCCTTCATGATTATTTCAAGTTGTCAAGAAACAATTGGGTAACTTTGGGAACATCTCACACAAACTATAAGGGTTACCAAAATGTTTTTGTTTGCTAGATATCGGGTGAGATGCTAGGTTCGACTTAATTTCTCGAAATGTCATTGCATCAATTGAGAAATTAAGTTGACGAGATAATAATCACGGTGGTGACCAAGTATGGAGAAAACCATTGCATAACACATGTGTATATGGCTCCATGATCATACTTGGACATTCCAATCAAGGCAACTTGATTGGACACTTGAAGTTGGAATAAATAAAAACAAAATTGTTTGAAGTTGCTTGATTGATTGATGGTTGAGTTTGACTTCATTAAGATGGGTCAAAGTGTTTGATGAACCTATAAGGACTTTCGATTCTTGTTCAAGAATCAAGTTTAGCCATAAAGACCTGTCCAAACTAGACAAAATCCATCAAAGATCGTTTGGAAATTTCAGAAATTCTGAAACTGAATATTCCAGGTCGTATCAGGAACCCTGATCGGTCACCGGACCGATCAGNGATATGGGGTGAGATGCTAGGTTCAACTAATTTCTCGAAATGTCATTGCATCAATTGAGAAATTAAGTTGACGAGATAATAATCACGGTGGTGACCAAGTATGGGGAAAACCATTGCATAACACATGTGTATATGGCTCCATGATCATACTTGGACATTCCAATCAAGGCAACTTGATTGGACACTTGAAGTTGGAGTAAAAATTGTTTGAAGTTGCTTGATTGATTGATGGTTGAGTTTGACTCCATTAAGATGGGTCAAAGTGTTGATGAACCTATAAGGACTTTAGATTCTTGTTCAAGAATCAATTTTAGTCATAAAGACCTGTCCAAGTTAGACAAAATCCATCAAAGATCATTTGGAAATTTCAGAAATTCTGAAACTGAATATTCCAGGTCGTATCAGGAACCCTGATCGGTCACCGGACCGATCAGGCATAGGACTGATTGGTCCCCAGACCGATCTGACTCCTTCCTGTGTCGGATCTCCCGAAATTTGACTAAGTGTCTGAGCTAGCCTGGATCGGTCTCCAGACCGATCTGGCACCCTGTGGGGATCGGTCCACAGACCGATCAGGGAGCTCAGAGGTTTCTCTTCGGACCCTACTGATCAAATCCTGATCGGTCACCCGACCGATCAGGAAGAGCGGTCTGATCGGTCATCAGACCGATCAGGAACCACGCCAATCCGATCAGGACGCATCTGATCGGTTTGGACGCGATCTGATCGAACGGTGATCCGATCAAACCGTATTAAATTTTGGTTGGTGGACCGATCCACCAACCGATTAACTCTCCAAGTCGGCGTTTTCCCGAACCCTAGCGCGAAACCACCCCGTCTGTGCAACCTTGAGTGAGCCGAGAGAAGTCTCTGCGTCCTCCTTCACGCTCGCGCGATTCCCTTCTGCGGGCGATTTTCTCCAGCTTGAAGGATTTCCTTCACGCGCGTTCTCTCTGTCGAAGTCTTCTAAACGAGTATCAATGGCATCAAAGTAAGTGTTTGGCTTCATTTCCCGTTTCCAAGAGATCATGAATATATATTTGTGAAGCTAATCGTATTTTTTGTTCTTGTTCTTGCTGTGATCTCTCGTTCCGTGTGTCTGTGCCGTGACCTATTTTTGCCGTGACCCTCTTCCTCATCTTCTGACCAAAATTTCTTATCTATCTTTTGATTGGGGTTCATCCTTGATCAACTCTTGTATGATTCACTCTATGTGTCATGATCAACTCAATCTCCTTAGAAAATCATCTAAGAGAAAGGAGGTAGCAGAGGGAATCCAAGGGGGAAGACTCCTTCCTCTTCTTCCAGAAGGCCACAGCCCTCCTCTAGCTCCCAGGTTCCCAAATGCGGCCTGTGAGCAGCCTTTCAATCTAGGACATTCAAACTTTTACCCTGCAGATCCATAGACATTCCTTTCTTAACCGAATACTGCCCTTCTATTATGGAGATTGTTACTTATTACAATCTGGGGTTTCTTCTTTCTTTGGAAAGAACCATAAATTATGATCTCGTCTCCGAATTTTACAACAACCTACAACCAAGCTCTAAGGGGGTTTCGAGTTCACCACTCGGGTTGGGAAGATGAATCTCGACTTTTCTTATGAGATTTTGGCTGAGTACTTGGGTGGTCGAGGATCACCGAATCTTTATTCCCTTTATCCTGACCTTCCTAACCCTCTGCTAGCACCCTTTGCAGACGTTACCCCCTGATTCCATTCATCAGTATTTCTTTGGTTATCCGCGTCCAGACGGTCTTGATGAGCTTGGACCTGATTTCCTACATTTGCTGCACTACATCTGTCTCCCTCTAGTTATATATTATTCAGATCATTACCAATTGTATTCTTCCAATCACCTCAAAACCCTTAGCTGAGATCCGACCCTATCACTGCTTGATGCTTTACGGCATGCACAGCCGTTCAGATTTCGATATTATGGAGAGCATCTTCCAGTCCATTTTGTCTTATCGAGAGGAGTCCACCCGCCGCACTGTCTACATGCCTTTTGGTCACGTCATCACCGACTGGCTCATGTCAGTAGGTGTTGATGTTTCCAAGGGTCGGACGGTGCCTATGGTACGACAGGATTGCAGACTTGGCCGGCGTGCCTTCGCCAAGTCTGGCATCATTATTCGGGGGCCCGATCGGATGTTGATCTGGAAAGATGGTAGGGTTCTTAGGGAGTTACCACGGGGAGTTCCACAGGGTCAGGCGCCAGCCGCTGTTGCTGATGACGATGACTATGATGAGCCGGATCCGGATCTCCGATGGCAGATCTCAGAGCTAGATCTGACGGTTCAGGAGCTTATTCAGCTGGGGGCGGCAGATCGTGAGGAGTTTCGTTCGGGTTTTCGCTCTTTCGATTCCCGACTGACCAGGATCGAGACCGATCTCTCAGGGACCCGCACTCTCCAGCAGACATGGTATGACGAGTGGCGTGCCCACACATTTCCTGGAGGTGCACCTTCTGCAAGTTCTGCACCAGGGTCTTATGCTCCTACCGATGCTGCGATGGACGATCTTATGCGCGATGATGACCCCCTCACTGACACTTGACCTCAGATAGTTGTTGTTTTATCATGATCTGTGTTGTATGACTTTTGGCTATATGCCTTCTGACTTTGTTGTTGTGACCGTGAGTCACACATATTTTACTACTTGCGTGGATGTTTTCATGTCTTGACCCATATATTTTATCTGCCATGCTTACTCTGCTATTGTTGATGTCATGCTGTTTGTATATCTATTATGTGCATGATTATTCGATTGACATTTTATGCTTACATTGCCATGTCTAGTTGATCCTTATGGATATTATAGCCTGCTTTGGGAGTCTATATTTCATACTCATATGATACATGTGACTGTTTTGTCTTACCTTAATCTTTTCATATGTGTTCGTATGATTAATCCTCAAATTATCACATTTTTGAGTTGGGACCCTCTAGGTTTGAGGGGGAGTTTATCTTAACAGTCCCTCTTACCCCTTTTCGGTGTTCGACAAAGGGGGAGAGAGTGTGATTGGTTAAGTTCAGAATGACTATGTTGTAGGGGGAGGATCTGGATTCCCCTATGATTCATAATGTTGGAAAATTGATTGAGAATCCCTAAACTTAAAATCGGATTGTCAAACAACAAAAAGGGGGAGATTGTTGATGCAGTCTGGCCCTGATTGCTGTTTTGGTGTTGACAACGATTTTAGTTTAAGAGAATGATTATGATATGGAAAATCCTAATCTGGGAGGTTAGGTGGATTATGATTAAGTCCTGATCGAGGATTAGGCATGATATGGAAAACCCTAACCTGGGAGGTTTGGTGTGATGATTGTGATGATTATGATTAAGTCCTAATCGAGGATTAGGCATGATGTTGGAAAATCCTAACCTGGGAGGTTAGGTGTGGAAAATCCTAGCTTGGAGGGCTAGGTGTTGAAAATCCTAACCTGGGAGGTTAGGTGTTGGAAAAGTCCTAATTCGGAAGGGTTGGGTGAAAAGTCCTAGCTTGGAGGGCTAGGTGAAAAGTCCTAACTTGGAGGGTTAGGTGCAAATTCCCAACTTGGAGAGTTAGATGGAAAAATCCTTAGCTTGGAGGGCTAAGGTGGATGAATCCCTAGCTTGGAGGGCTGGGTAGAGTCACTGGATCGGTCTGGTGACCGATCAGGGACTGTTGGCACGCTGCTCCTTAGTGGATCGGTCTGGTGACCGATCCAGCTATGTCTGATCGGACTGGTGACCGATCAGGGAGCGCACAGTGAGATTGGGAATCTACTGTGTGGCTCCTGATCGATCCGGAGACCGATTAGGGAGCAGGCTGCTTCCTTGCTGTCTTGCTCCTGATCGGTCTGGTGACCGATCAGGGAGCAAACAGTGAGTGAGTTCCCGTGCTGATCAGAGCCTTGGATCGGTCCGGTGACCGATCAGGAACCTTGGATTTGATTAAAAAGTTACTGTTCATCTGCTTTGATCGGTCTGAGTGACCGATCAGGATCCAATCTGATCGGTCTGGTGACCGATCAGGATCAACCCTGATCGGTCTGGTGACCGATCAGGCGTGTATTGCTGTGAGAGCTGGGAATCCCAGCAGAGCAGTGGATCGGTCTGGTGATCGATCCACGCACCCTGGATCGGTCCGGTGACCGATCACTTTAATTCAAATTTCACTGTCAGACGTCGTCAGAGCGTCTGATCGTATCCGATTTGCTGATGTATGTGATATGCTTCGTGATCTTCTGGTCTAATGCTCTGATTGAGTTTCAGGTGACAGGGGAGGATTCAAACACTCAAGGAGAAGTCAGAAAGTGCTTTCCTTGGAGCAAGTTTGTCCCTTTTCCCATCTCAGGTTGCAACGGCGAGCTGCGGACTGGAGCTAAGACTGGAGCTCGACTGAGGAGCTCAGTGAGTCCAGAGATAGCTCAGTAGAGGCTGACGTTGGCATAGGAGTAGCTGGGAGCTACAGAGATGGTGTCACCCGTCGCTTGGCGGAGAAACAAAAAGAACGCGAGAGTTGAGTTCAAAGTAGAGATTCAGTTTTTGAAAACCGGTGTGTTCTTGCGTTCTGCTGCAAGAAGCTTGCTGCTCTTGAGTTCTTCATCCATTCTAAGCAAGCTATTGAGAAGCATACATCATACTTGAGCGCTTGAAGGAGAAAATAAGAAGCTTGGAGTCCGACAGTGGGAAGACATGAAGCAGACGGGGTCTGCGTGAGATCACCACTGGGTGGAGCTCGGGAAGCTGGCTGTGTTTAATCCTTGCTAAGTGTTTGAGTAAGATCTTTCTTGTTGTTGTTTCATTGTGCTCATTATATATCATTGTTTGAAACACACTGTGGAGAGGTTTCTCCACCGAGAAGGAGGTTGCTTCATATCCGGTGTTAACCGGGGCTTGATCTGTCGACGATCAAGGGATCGCCCACCTCAAGGGCACGCCAAGGAGTAGGGGCAAGTTATCCCCGAACCTTGTAAACCTTCCTTGTTAGCGATCTTGCTAGTTGTGTGTGCTTTGCAATCATTTGTTTTCTGCATACTCTGTTTTTCCATTCTTTCCGCTGTGCTACTGATATTTGAGTTGCAGAAATCGTGATTAGTTTTCAAGGGGCAAGCGATTGTCTATATTCACCCCCCCTCTATAGCCATCTCGTTCCCAACATTTAACTGCTCCTAAAACTAGTGTAACCGTTGCATAAACAACTTATAAGATCGATTAAAACAACTTTTAAAGGTTTTCTTTCTGGATCGGTTTAAAACCGCTTTTATAACTCATCTATCTGAATCGGTTTAAAATTACTTCTAAAAGTCTGCCTCCTTAATTCCAACCATTGCACAGTAATTTATATAAGACCAGTCCTAACCGTTTCTACATGTTATCCTTCTAAATTGGTTACTAACTGCTCCTTAAAAGTCACCATTCTACCGGTGTATAGTAATTTATAGAATCGGTTACTAACCGCTCCTATAGACATGCATTAGAAGTGATTATATAGTTTAAACCGTCGGTTAGATTTACCTTTTCGGTTGGCCTTAGCGCTGTCAACATCTACAATGGTTGGTTAATTAACCAATGCAATAGGTTTAGCAACGGTTGAAAATCACTACTATCTGTCTTTTATAACCGATTCTAAATCCTTTTTGTTGTGACGTTCCTAGTATGACATTATAGGCAGAAGCTATATTCACAATAATGAAAGGCATATGATGAGTCCGCATCAGTGGCTCTTCTCCCAAGGAAAGAGAGAAGTCCATTTCGCCGAGCAGTTGCACCTCATGTCCTATAAATTCGTATTAGTGAGTATGTATTAGATGAAGTTCTTTCCCATCTAGCTGCATTTGATTGAGGGTCATTTTGAAAAGAATGTTGACAGAACTTTCTATATCTATGAACACTTTTGTCACACGATAGTTGGCAAAAAAAGCTGAAATTACCAAAGCATCATCATTAGGGGGCTTCAATCTCTGCAAGATCCTCAGACTCAAAACTAATTGAAGGGTCTTTCTCTCTTCCCTGACTGGTACTCATTGCATAACTCTTCAGCCTTCTATTATAAGCCTTTCGGGTTCAAATGGAATCCCGACTTGTTGGGTCTCTCGAAATCATATTTATAGTCCCTCGGGATCAATCTTGCCTTTGTCCATTTTTTTTCTTTGTCCTTCCCATCCACTTCTCGACGAGATCGAGAGGAGCCTCGGGATTCCTTAATGGGGAAGCGAGATCATTTACTTGAGCGATGGTTGGCATTAGTATCGCATGACTAGAATGGTGACCATGCTTGTAAGGCTCAGGAGATCTTTTCTTGTTGGGCTAACTTCCACTAGCCTTTCGTTGATCAGCTACCCGTCTCAATTCCCTCGCATATTGCTGACATTTCCAAGTGGAGTAGGTATCTGATTGATGGTAGGCACAATACCGATCCCCTTTAGGAAACTCTTGGCCAGATTTTGGAGTCGAGACCACTTCTACTGTCTGCACCACCTTTTCTCCCCTCTGATTCATGAATTCTCGATTTCGTAAAGGTGGAGGAATGGCTCTGCGATTTGGCTGAGTAGAGATGGGAGTTGGAGTTGGTGCTTTCTTTCTCTTTGCATACTGGGCTTCCATGACTTGAACATATTTAAGTGCCCAGGCTTGCAACCCGTCAAAGTCAGCTAAGGGCTTTTTCACCAAAGGCCTAAAAAAATCTCCATCGATCAAACCTTGCTAGAAGAAACTGACCTACACCTCTAGGGTGACCAGTGGAGCATCCATGGCCGCCCAATTGAAGCGTTGTAGATATTTCTTCAAAGGCTCCTTAGATTTTTGCTCGAGAGTGAACAAATCATGTAAAATTTTTTGATATCTTCGACTGGTGGCGAAGTGTTGCATGAAGATGATTTTGAAATCCTCGAAAGTCTAAATAGAGGAGGCCGAAAGATGGCTGAACCACCTTTGCAGCAAGCCCGAGAATGTCGTCAAAAAGACTCGACACTTGATGTCATTCGTATACTAATATAACATGGAGGCCTTTTCAAATTTGCATATATGAATCTTAGGGTCCGTGGTACCATTATATTCTTCGATCTGCAACATTTGGAAGTATCTTGGCAACTCATCCCGGAGGACGCTTCTCAAGAATGGAGGGCCTCGAAGGACTTTTGCCTTGTTAAATATGGGAGTCTTTGCCTTCAGAAGATCCCAATGGGAGGTCTCTTCCAAAGGTTCCATGGAAGGTAGCTTCATGTCCGACACACTTATTAGTGCGAGGAACATAGTCTATAGCATTCCTATGGGCCAAGGCATCTTTTGATGAGGTGTTGGCATTGCCTCGACCAATCGAGGCGGTGGCTCAGTTGGATGATAGATTACCAGCGGAGGTTGCAATTTAGGTTTTAACTTAAAGTTCCCACAGACGGTGTCAATTTGAACCTGCTTGAAAATGCCAACAAATGAACTATTGGTGAGTTGGCGTGGATGCTAACTTGATGATCAATTGTCTAGCGACAATGAAGATTGGTGAGGAGATCTGCTGCAGCCTAGATAGAAGAACACCAACAGAAAAAAGATTAGAATGATTACTAGAGGGTTGCCTGGTGCAGCCACTCTAATTCTCAAGTTAATTTTTGGCGGAGGAAGAAGAAGACGAACAAAGAGGAGAGATTTAGGATTTTTGATTCGTATGTGCGCGCATACCTATAACTGTTAGAGGGGGCTACCTTTTATAGGGTAGTGGTTAATCCCTACGTTCTCCACGTGTCCCGAAATTCATGAGATTGTTATTTTCTTCCTGAAATAGTTCGAAATTCAGAGATCCACGCGAGCATTATTCTCGTCCTGAAATAGTCTAAAATCCCGAGTCAAAGCACCAAGGAGAAGGGAGCGCCAAGGAGTCGGGGCACCATAGAGTTGGGAGTGCTACAGAGTCGAGGTACCAAGGAGATGGGGCACCAAGGAGATGAGGTTGACTCGATTTTCCCTTGGCTTGAACTGCCACCTCAGTAGGACTACTAACCTCCCTTATCCACGTGACACTCTCTGATTATCTCCTGGATCAGCAGGCAATATCGGGGTCGTAACCTAGCATGGTCAAGTCGTTGGCCAAGTGTTACCTTAAGTGCAGGTTGTCTTGCCAAGAGTGCTTCTGTGCAGCAATATACAATAATTGTAATTGTCAGGAATTATCAGAGGTTGAGATTGAAGAAGACCAGCTCAACGACGATAAGAATCCTTTCATGTAAGGAAATAATTGTGGGCGAGCATAATTGGGAGAGCTGAATTGAGCGGGCTTGTGTAGGGCATCTTGCCCACGCAAGGACATGAAAGATGCAATTAAACAAGTTCCTTGGAGACATCACTCTTCTTCCTTCTTGTATATTTACTTACAATAGAGATATGAGCATTGAGATTCAAGTGTTTGGAAGATTATGTGCCGTTAGCTTCGAAGAGATCATTGGAGATGACCCAAGCCTCAAATCGTTGTTGCTCAATTGATGGTGTCTCTTTTTACCCACCAAGACTCTTTCCTCATCTTTAGTAAGTAGTTGCGAGAGATCTTCTGGGGGATTAGATCTGTGTGATTAATGAATATTAGTTTGAGGTCCGGCGTTGTCGATGTCACACCTCTGATAGTCAAGTCCATATAGGGACACAGAGGCTACAAGCATAAAAAGTTCGAAAGAGGAAAACCGAAAGAAATGACCTTTGTAAGTGTCTAGAAAAATCATATCATATTTTCATCTACCTGTGTGAAGGTTTATAAAGTTTCGTCCGGAGAAGATCTACGTTGGAGAACACATACGCCGACCTGGGTTAAGCCGTATGAATAATCACATGAGTGAAGTGTCATCCTCTGACCGACCACACGAGCGAAATGTCCCGGAGATGGTCCAAGCGACAAATCATGATTGTTCAATGTAAATGTTGTTATTTTTCTTAGAATGGTAAATCTAGATTGTTAGAATTTGATAAGCTAAAATGAATTTTTATAAATAAAAAATTAATTTAATAACAAAATAAATAAGAAAGATATAATTTAATATGAAAAAAAAAGAATATAATTGGTTTAGGCACCTTAATAATGATCCAAAAAATTATAAAAAAATTATAATGGATTTTTTAAGTTAAAAAATTAATTTAATATGAAATAAATAGGAAAGGATATATAATTTAATATGAAAATAAATAAAAAAGATATAATTAAGTTTAGACATTTTTAATAATAATTTAAAAATTATAAAAAAAATTCTAACTAGTCGCGTACTATCCTTCGTAGAATTCACATGTATAACATAAAAACAGCACACTAAACGGAAAGGCTTAATTAAGAAGTGGATCAAATTAATAATTATGGTCTGTGCCACGTGGATAGGCAAGTGGCGAACCCATGGAGATTGATTGATGATGACATTTGAGCAACTTCATGAGAAAGAAAGTCGGCAAACAAAAAAAAAACAGTTTAGAAAATCAACAAACGACATTTGTCCTAAT
The DNA here is from genome assembly GCA_024364735.1 of Boesenbergia rotunda. Taxonomy (NCBI): domain Eukaryota; kingdom Viridiplantae; phylum Streptophyta; class Magnoliopsida; order Zingiberales; family Zingiberaceae; genus Boesenbergia; species Boesenbergia rotunda. The sequence continues at coordinate 91,939 of JAGFNQ010000546.1, read as the reverse complement.
TAATAATGTAAATTCAATTTTTTTTTCTTTTCTACGTTTAAAGTTTATGCATGATTAATATTTTATCGAATGGAAAGTTTTCTTTTTGAAATCAAGCAAAGTGGAATTAAAGGTACGTGAAAAATGGCGTTTTCTCATAGGAGTACACACCAATAGATTACTAATCAATAGTCTTTATAACTAATTTTGGATTTTAACCATGAAATGTTGTTATGTTAGATTAGATGTGTGATTAGGAATCTAGACATAAAATAGAAATTTTATAATATATGAGAAAAATGACTATTTACTCTCATTTTTCGTTTTGAATTTAAAATAGGTCAAAAATTTATCACATTATTTTCTTATTAATAAGTAACTAAAGAATGTCAAATTTATATCTCCAGGAGATATAGCAATTTTAAAATATTAAGGTGATATTTAAAAGTTAACGGGCAAAGATGACGCCGCCTATTTTGTGTGATTCTCTTTGGATTTAATTATTTATTTATTTTTATTTCTAACGCATTATTTTTAATTAGTTTGGGTTCTGCGCACTCAAATACCATGAAACAAGACACACACACAACGGCCCACTTTACTGAAAAGGAGAGCGCGTAGAAGTGTGCGTCGTCTCGGGCCTCTCTTCCCTGCTCTGCTCTGGTGTTGGGGACCGACGGACGGACTGCTCGCAGTCGCCGGAAGAGAGAGAAAAGAGATAGAGAAAGGCGATTGCGTGCTTGCTGCCAATCGGTGCAAAAGGCGATTACGCTCGCCCCAGCGCCCCGACAGCCTGCCCCTAAGCCAAGACGAGGGAGGTAAATCACGGTAATCGAAACAGTTAAGACACAGTTGGGCCGAGAACTTTGTACACAGGACGCCTTTGATATTATCGCAGCGCGCCCCGTGCGGCTCGCCAATGCGGGCGCCTAGACGACGGAGAGAAGAGTAGGCGAGGCTTGAGATTTGAGAGGCGCAGGGAAAGAGATAGGGATGGGTTCTGGAGCCTTGCTTAGTTTCGTCGCCAGGAATTTTGATGTTCTCGCTGCGTATGTATCGCCTCTTCGCAAAATCATTATTGCGACCATTCTATTTTCTTGTATTTGATGAGTTTCTTGAAGAAAGTTCTGATTTTTCGGTGGGATCAGTTCGATGTAACCTCTGTCTCATTTAGGGATTATAGGAGAAGATTTGGAGTTGATTCAGATTGATCCAAGACAAGGAAAATTCAACACGATAACAAAAAGCTATTGTTTTTTCTTTCTTTCTAATTTATAGGGGAAAAAACCATTCTGTTCACTCTCTCTCTCTCTCTCCCTCTCTCTTTTTAATCAACGGATTTGGCTTCTGAGTTCTGTTTTTCTTTGTTTTCTTTGTGTTCATGGTTTACAGGAGCTTTTATGTTCTGGGATTTTTGGGAGCTGTTCTGGTCATTTCTTCGTTTAAAAGGCATCTTTATTATTATTATTTTGTATCCAAGTTCAAGTTATAACAAAATAGTTTTTTTGTAAAGGACAGGCGATATGCGGACCAAACTCTTTAAGTTTGTTTTTCATATTATAAAAGATCTAAGAATGTTATTTCATCTGCGATCTGTCAGTGGATTCTTGCAAGATGAAACCAACATTCATAATGAAATTGCTTGAAAGATAGTCGCCTTCATAATCTGCATAACTATGATTTATTTTTCTTACTTTACCTGTTCTTTCCTTAGCTTTTATATTCAAGATAACTACCAATGGGACATCTTGATTCTCTTTGAAGCTTTCATATTTAAGAAATCTCCTAACAATCTTCTATAGCTGATCTCTTAATAGATCAACTCTATCCTCTTTCACATTGCTTAACTTTCTAGTCTGATTAAATTTTTGACTCTGTTGTATCTAAAGATGAATGTTCTTGATTTGATATGTGATAATAATTAGATATGCCATTGTATATTTCATTTGTCTTGGCAAGTAACTATAAGAATATTAGACACCCTCGACAACTTTATACTGTTTCTTCTTAACAATTAATCTTACCTCCCTTTATATTTGTGGGGTCGACTCTAGGGAGGCCATTAAGGTAGCTGATCTATTTTTTTTCTTAACAATTAATCTTGTAAACTACAAATTTGGTGGGTATCATGTGAAAATTTTGGGTCTGTCTTGATACTCTAGCTGACACATTTTACATTTATGCAGGCCTTTCGTGACTCTTGTCTATCCTTTGTAAGTGCCATTGCGAACTAATCAATGCAAGATGATATAACTTCTTATATTGAAACATACCAATTTTGCAGATTTATTCCTAATCAGCATGCCTCTTTTGGTCTTGTCAGGTATGCTTCTGTGAGGGCAATAGAATCTGCATCTCCAATAGACGATCAACAGTGGCTCACTTATTGGGTGTTATATTCTCTACTTACATTGTTTGAGCTGACATTTTCACAAGTCATTGGATGGTAACTACTAATGCATTTGTTTCTTATTCCGTTGTCGTTGGATCAGTTGTGCTAAGCTTTTCATAACTTGAATTTTGTAACCTGAGTATGATTACTGAACTAGAAGCTGACAAAGGATAAGCAGTGCTCCAAACCATATTCTTTAGCTTAGGTAGTTTAGAGATCGGTTGAGTCTTAAAATTCCTCCATGTTGCATAAGGGGGCTAATTTGACATTGTGAAGATAAATGTTTAGTCCATATATGTGCCAAGCAATAAGATGTCTTTTGATATATATGATAGATATTAAAACAAAACTTAACGAGACATGCTACTTGAAGTTGCAAGGATAATTCTTTTCCTAGCATCATTGCGGCCATCAGATCAGTTACTGAGACATGCTACCTGATTATTGGGTGCACTGCAGGTTTCCTTGACATTTTATTTTGTTCGATCAGTTTCTGATGATGAAGACCTTAGTCCTACATTAGTAGGGAATGAGTGTTCCAAGGTATCCTATATTTGAGAAAGTGAAACCCATATAATTGAGAATTAATCCAAAATGGAAGTACCTTGACAGATTCATGATAGAGTTGATGTGCAAAAACTATCCTCACGGATTGCTAATGTGTACATAAATTGACAAATGCTTAGTAACCATGTCTCTTGTTTGATGCTGAATGCAATTTTGTAATGTATAACTGACAGAACCTTTTCCCCTCTAGATGGTGGCTTTTAAACTGAAAAAAAAAATGATGAACCAGGCAGCAGACAAATTGAACCTAGGATGACCGGCCCGGCCCCACGGAAGTTTCCCACCGGTCACCAGGGTGACCGGCCAGGCTTTTAAACTGAAAGCCTTTATTATCAGTGGATAAATGGGCGATCATCGGAGTGCTAATAGATATCTTTCATTTGTATAGTTTAACCATGACTGTGTCTTGTTATGTTTAATAAATACTAGTCTCTACTCTATAGGATTTCCTAGTTATCCTTTTGTGGACTCATTTTAACTATAATAGTGTACCCTTCCTTATTGCAGGATCCCGTTTTGGTCTTATGCAAAGTTGATATTCAACTGCTGGCTGGTTTTGCCATACTTCAATGGTGCTGCATTTATTTATGACAATTATGTGAGGCCAGTGGTCTTGAATCAACAGGGAGTATTGTGGTCTGTCCCTTCAGGAAGCAGCAGCTTCAGTAAGCCAGATAATCTACTATTAGCTGCAGAGAAATTTATCGAAGAAAATGGAACAAAAGCATTCGAGGAAATTATTAGCAAGGTATATACACGTTCTCTGTATTCTCAGCCAAAGTAAAAGTTGAAGGTATGCCCTTAGTTGGCTGTAGACTTCATTTGTGAACTTCATTCTATTCCGAGGTAGTGTTGATGTCTTTTAGTCTAATGCTATTTTGGAGATGGGTGTAAGGTAAGAATTGACGACACTACTAGTAGGAGAGCTGCTCATAAGAATCAGAATAAAGATAAATGATAATAAAAAAATATGATGAATATGTATCGACTTTCAAGTAGGGAAACTCTTACCCGATCAAAAGGGTAAGTCACTGATATCAACCTAAAGGGGTTACTTCAGCTATTAAGCTAGAATATCTCTCTCAGTTGAAAGGGATTGTTTTGATCATTGGGCCAAAATATCTATCTTGATCCAAAGGGGTCACTATGGGTGTTAGGCCGAGAACTCTATGGACTATGGCCTTGTGCTCCCTATTCAGGCTTCGACAATGCTCAAATATCCCGAGTCCAAAATCATCTCAAACAGACGTGTAAACATTTGTTAGTCACAATATCTAGCCGCTCAATCAGTTTAACCATAGGGTACTTGATGCGCTCTCGGGCTGGTGCGCTAGATCTAGTTTACCCAGATCCGGTCGATCCCTAATACGGCACATTTGCAGGAACTTTCTCCAAATGGGCACGAACCTGGGACGATGGCTCTAGATGACGGAGCGCTTCCGATTATCTGTGACGTGGAAACTTCGTGGGGGCGTCACCCAGGTTCAATTGTCTGCTGTTTGTTCATCATATTTTTTTTCATGGATATACCATAGAATATATGCCACTTGTCATGCTTTAGGAGTTTTGGAGAGCTTTACTTCTTGAAAGTGATTCTTGTAGTGATTATCTTAAGTTAGTAAGAGCTAAACATACAGTGTTTGAAATAGAAGTCAAAAGCTGATACAGGTAAAGTTTGAGTGTTTGGCGATAATCACTTTAAGCTTAATTTTAATTAAATGACAATATATCCTTAACTATCAAATTAATTTTTTCAATTATTTATATATTTTGATACATATCTATATTTTTATATTTTATTATATTTTAATATATATCAAATTATTTTTAATAATATATATTTAAAAAAATATAAAGTTAATAAAAATAAAAAAAATAAAATAATAAAATTATATAATTATACAATATGTATAAAATTTTTGAAAATATAAATTATATAAAAATATAAGATTATTTAAAATAGGATGTAATTATGTAAAGTAATAAATTATTAAGGGTAAATGTCAACTTTAATTCTACACCATAAGCAAAAAAGCAGAAGCAGAAAAAAGCATCAAATTGTTGCTTCTAGCTTTTGAGTAAAAGTTGCAGAAGTTAAAGCAGAATCTGACATTCCCAAACACTCAAAAGCACTTTTGCATGGCTAGAAGCTAAAAAGCAGCTAGCAGAAGCTCTCCCAAACACTCCCTTAGTAACCAAAGCTCCTATTGTTATACTAAGGTTTTCCCGACGTCATGATTTCATAGTGAATGCACCATACTCACAATCACTGCCATGATGCTTAGCACCAACGGACCCAATAATGTAGATCATTAACACAACCTCACCTCACACATATCACTCAATCTACCTTAAGGAGCAAGGGCTCCATCAAGAATCGTGATGGCAGTTATTGTTGCTTGATGCTTTTTTTTTTGTGATTTTTTCTTATTGTGATAAATATTCTCAGATATCTTTCAATCATCAAAATCTTCTCTGGTTCATAAAATTTATTGGAATTGTTTCAGCAGTTTGTTTGTAGTCCTATCAGAGAGGGAACTGATCCCATTACTTATCCTCCATTGTGTCAGAAAGGAATCCTTCTTTTTGGGATTCGGTTATAGTTGCTTCTTCGAGTAAATTCATTCCAAATTCTGGTTAAAAAAGATAATGATATTTTGAGGTTTCCCAGTTTCAGGATGACTTCATAGCTGTTTTCTAGTCAAATAAGTATCTTTAATATTTTCAATTATGAAATCCGGCAGATAACTATTTTATCTGAAAAAATGCATGATGTGTATCCACCATACTTGGGCTCAAAATTCGTGTAGTACTTCCCGATAAGTTGCTTTTAACTTATCAGCAGATTACAGCTGGAAATTCTGCTAGTTCAGAGAATTTGAGTTTCCTCTACTTTTCTGTGGAATCAGTGATTATATGCTGATTGAGAAATGTATCATTCTTTTACTGCCTTCACCATAAGCATAGCCTAAGACTGTTATATCTCTGGCGGACTCAATACTAAACTTCTAAACTTAATTTCATCAATAACTTCTGTTGGTGTGATCTAACAAGTAAAGTTGTGATCAACTTATCTTTCCTTGTTTTTGTTTTGGAAGGCTGGAGGTGTGTCAAAGTCTAAGAAGAGCAAAAAACGTGTAACATTTTACGATGAGGGGAATGCCGGAAAGGAGTTGAAGTTATAGGAAAGTTGACAAGGTGGATCCTGAAAGGAGTCAAAGCGTCGAAATAGAGGTCATGCCATTTTACGATCAGTGGCCATGCCAGCAAGCTCCTGGAGAAATAGAGGATTTGTCTCAGTATTGGAATCAAAATATCAATTATACATATTTGGAAGAATCTTGAACAGATTCATGACATTTCCTTGTTGATCTAGAGCTAGTTTAGTTTGATGTATACTTTTGTTTTTCTTTCCGTCTGCCATATAAATGTTTGTTTTCGTTCTTCTAGGGGACAACGAGATAAATATGTTTCATAGGAACAGAATTAACTTGAATGGCACTTGCTTCATTCCTTTCTTCTGCTTTTCCAATATGAAATTGTTGAACGCCTTAAGACCCTAATGAATGCTACAAGATAGGAATTATGGACTGTGAAAGTTGAAAATGCGCCGACAGTGCATCCATCTAAAATCAAGTTGCTGCAAAAGGTAAGTGAAATGATGGAGAACTTGCGATGACATGGGAGACAAGAGAGTGAACAGTGAAGATGATCAGATGAAGCTCAGCAGAAGGATGTCCTGTGTAAAGTTAGTACATGCGATAATTAAGACGCTAAGATTACATTAGAAGATCTGTTAGTAGTATATGTAAAAAACTTTTAGTTTTAGAATATGGAATTAAAATCTTTTAATTTCCCACGTACGTTCCACCCTGTTGCTGAATGCAGGTTGCATGAAAAACAAATGTCCTTGTGCCCTTGCAACTAATTTGAATGCACTACTGATCACTCGTCTACAGAAAGGTCCTGCTTCGCTGCAGCACTTTAACTTCAGATTTTGTACTCAGTTCAGATGGTCCTCTCATCTCAAAAACAACATTGTCTGTAGGCGATGAGATCACAGGTACAAGGATTTGATTTCTAAGGTTGATGTATGACACAGTAAACTTTTTCAGAAATATCAACAATATCCTATATAAGAAAAGAGTTGTATATTTCAGTATGGCAAGAGTGTTTAGAAGTTTGGTTCAGACAAGTTGTACAAGAAAACAGGAAATGAGACCAAAAGTTTTATCAAAAGAAGGAAATGGAATGCCAAGATGAACTCAATCTGATACATGAAGAGGAATCAGAGAAAAGCACATTCGCTAATGCTACAGCGATGAGAGTTATATATGCAGAGCACAAAGATGAAGAGCAATGCATTAATTAGTAGATAAAGGGTCATGGAATCTCCGTTTCGATCAAAGGTTCAAGTAAAGTGGCAACACAATCCTGAGCACATCGTAATCGCCATGCAGAAAAATATTTGACAAAAGAAAATTGACAAGATTTTTATATCTTAAGAGGAATAAAAGTCTGAAACTGACTATTTAAATCTAAGACCAAAAAAAAACTAGTCATTAATGAATAAGATTCTGGTTTCCAATCAGTTGAGTAAGCATATGGGAATCGTTGTCTGAATACAACAATTATTTTATAGCACAAAGATGAGAAAATTGTTTATATGTTTGTTCTGATATTGGACAAATAGTGCCAGGCGATACACTTTATAAAAACATGTTGAATTTGCTAATGTAAAATTGTCCTGCAGTTCCCATATCTTAAAATCAAATTATCTGAAAAGGAAACTGCATCATATTATTGATCCAACATTGTCCAGGAAGGTCTTAGAACTACTATATAGAGCTCCTAAATACAAGATAAAGGAAAGAGGTGAAAAAGAATGCAAAATGACAAATATCAAAACTTACATAATTGTCGAACCATCATTCAATTGAAGTTTGAATTTTAAGGGAAGACAGGTACTATCTATCCATTGTTGAATTAAGCATTCTATTCACCTCTTAAAAGCTAGTACTGCTACAAATCTTTCTCATGTGAAAGTAAAATCACCTTGTTGTAGATCATACAATCAGGAGTTCATGATGGCACAGTTATAAACAAACTTTCCTGAATGATTGGTAGCAATAGTGTTCCATTGAGGTGGTCCCCCAGTTGGAATCCAAGAATTTAGCTCAACTGCACCTGGGTGAGTTCCTTGCTGCCCAACAATAACGATGAGCCGATCGCCACATGCTCTGAATGCAAGGCCCCAACCATTCATTGAAACAAACCTTTCCGGGAACTTTCCCAATGTTGACCATGTATCGATCTCCATGTTGTACTTCATTACCTCCTTATTAGCATAATGAACAGCATAAAGCTCATCGTTCACCACAGCTACAAGTGGGGGTGCACCATTTGCACCATTAAGACCAACAGACATGTTAGGAATTAAGCGCCAAGAACGATGCTTCAAATCATATTCTTCTCCACATGTCAAGACTTCATTATTGTTGGTTATTCCACCAATGACATAAAACTTTCCATTCATGAATACGCCTGAACACATCTTCCTCGCTTTATTCATTGCGGGCAAGGTTTCCCATGTCTGAGTCTCAGAGTCGTAGAGCTCGGCAGAACACAAAATTGAATTGCCATTGGTACCACCGGCTACAATAGCTTTCCCTCCAAGACTAGCAGATCCAAACAAACACCTAGCGGAATTCATTAGGATTCCGGGAGACCATGAGTTGGTCAAAATGCTATACTTGAGCACAGTGTAGGAGTTCAACTCCTTACCAAACACAAGTAGCTCGGTGCCCACAGCAAGCGACTCTTTATCCGAGAATCTAAAGGTGTCTGTAGGGCTTGAAGGCATCTTAGGCACACTTAACCAATTTCCTTTATCAGGATCATATGCTTCCCATTCCAGGGCATTACATGAGAAAAAAATCCGGTTGTTTCCCTGTTGTGGACGAAGCCTATAGACCTCCCCACTCTGAATAATTGATCGGAAAGCATGGTTGATGCGTGCAACTGTGCCATAATTAGATGGTGGAAGGTGCACAAAACAACTAATTACTAAGTCCAAGGGGAGCTGATCAAAATTGTTTGTCGGATCCAGGTACTCAGTATCAAGATGCTGCTTTGCATTTTCAGTATTAGCGGTGGCATGATGCTGAAGCAACTTCTTCCTTTTCATTTGACACTCTTGCTCTTCTTCTCCCTGCAATTCCGCATCAACTACTCGTTTCTTGGATTCATGCTCTGAGGTGCTTTCAGGCATCCTGGAGATCAATTCAGGACGGTCTTGTGACAGATCTCTGAGTGCCCAAACAAGAATAAACCTATTTCCCAATTATGAGAAGCTTCGGATTCCTGTTTACCCAGAAAATTCATAAGCAAGAAAACTGAGATATGGAGAATTATCCACGCTAAGGATGGAAATTGGCGTTGTATTTATGCCTATGTACTGAAATGGGATCTTGGAAATCCACGTTTAAACTCTAACAACATGTATACTCGTGCACAGATAAGCTAATAAAAACCAGATCTTGCGTTTGAAATCGATCTGGCAACCAGCGAAAAACACCGAATCATCAATCTGGTACCGGGAAATGCAGCCTACCTGGCTTATCAAGCATATGCCCTATAAAAAAAATCAGAACAGAAAAAACAACGATCAAAACCAATAAGCAATCCTAAATCTATCCACCAAAAAGAGAAGCAATCCCTAAATCTATACTACAAAGATGCCAGCTAAAAGATACAGACTTTGTTCGCTAACTAGCCTCTTCGCTGCGGAATTGAGCCCATTAGTTCAAAAACATCACAAAATCCCACGTTCGACATCCCTGTACAAAGAAAAACCTAAGATTCATGCATCAAGGTGGGAAATTGCAGCAAGAGAAAGGGGGGAGAAGATCTCACAGACGGCCAGTAAAGATGGAAGCTTGAGATCGGCTCCGAGAGGAAGTGCTGAAGAGGGGAGTAAAAGAGGAAAGGAGGCCGCTTTTCGAGTTGGAACTAAACTAATCTACCTCCTACGCCATTGCCAGCCACTCCACCACCGTCGCCTCTTTCGATCATCTGGAGATCAAGAACTAGATCGAACGGACGCGTCCTTCAGCCATGGATTAGTGCGCGTTCAATTTATTTACGACTTCAATCCATGTTTATCCAAAATCCTTTAAAATAATGAAATCGAATAGATTCTTTATCACGACAATTTTCTTGAAATATTTTCAATTCTAAACTTGTGAAAAATTATTTCTACCTATCTTTAACTAAACTAATCCTTTTTTTACCTCATTCGTAATTAACTTTGTTAATTAATCATTGCTCCCGGTTCACTTATTATCTCATTCATGATTTTTCAATTAATTATTTCGATCCATTATAAATTTATTTTGTGATTTACATAATTTAAAAATAGACGATAAAGACACCTAAAATAAGCATAATTAATTTTTACTATGTTTTGTTATTTAATCCTCTCGATAAGTTATATCGGTTATTTCGACGTTGCCGGGACGGTACTGTCCCATGTGTCTATTTCTCTCCTCACCATGTCATTCTCTCTCCACCATGTAGGGGAGAGGTAGAGAGATGAGGACGTACCTTTACCAACAGGATCGAAATAACCCGATATATCTTAGTTAATCGTTTTCGGACTTCTTTTTTCTCAGTGATTGATTACATGTGGTTACTTACACGGCTCTCTCACGTTGATATTAAAATTAATTGTATTAAGTTTAAGCACGCGGGCTAGCATTAATTAATTTAGTGCAAAGATGCAGTTAGTCAAAAGCTAATAAGTAAAGTGCTTTGAATTAACTTCCATGTGTTACTTGATAATGATCGACAACTTCACCCCAGAATTTGTGTTTCAAAGTGAAGGCAATTAAATTGCCTACACAGCGCTATGTTGCAGACCACTAATCCTGAATTCAGGTGTCTGGTCATTTTTTTTAATTTTATTTAATAAATAATTTCTTAAATAATTTATTAATCTTATAATATACTTCGTTTGCATCTAAAATTATTTATCTTGAATATTATAATCCAAAATGAAATATTGAACCTAAGAAAATTTTATTAATTTAAACTCACTGTAACCCAACTTTTAAATCATAAATCATAAATATACCCTAAAAAATTTAAAAGAAACAAAAAAATCTTCTGAATTGAGAAGCCCAGATGTCTGTATTCAACCCATGTGTGTCTTCACATTATACACCCATCGCGGGCTCCTCTCGCAGGGTGGGGCACTTGGAAGTAATCCGGGTGCCCGACCTATGAGATGCACCCATGGTGGATGTGCGGGGTGTGTAGGGTAACATCCCTCTAGACACCCATTATTCCGGAAGTTGACAATGTGGACAGTAGACTAAATGGAGGTTGTAACCTGAGAAGGAGAAAGAAACGTTATAATAGTGCCAGGAAGGGTCATGGCGATGCCACTCTGATGCTCAAGTCAAAGTACGATTAAAAAAGTTGGTGAATGAAAAGGGGAAAGAGAAAGTCTAAAGATTCCAGATCCCTTCCCAAGGGTTCCTAGACCGTTTTATGCTCGTGATCGTGGCTCTCCATCTTCCGCTATTATGGGGAATAATGACATCTCCTTTATGGTCGTCATTATTGTCAATTATTGGAGATTATTATTGAGACATTTATTTGTATACGTTCCATCTTTTCTCATTAACATGAACTATTTATATTTTGACGGCGCCTTAAAGGCTCCTTAATTATATTTTCGCGGGGCCTTAAGGGCTCCTTAATTATTATTCTACTAAGGGGCATCGCTTATATCCCTTAGTTTTAACCCTAAAAGGATACTCCTACGTATTGCTTAGGACAACCATTCTACCGTCCGGTCCATGTGAGCCTATCTTAATCGAGCGACATCCATGTGGGTCTATCTTGATCGGGCAGTGTTTATTATGTTCGGATACGTGCGGTCGTGGTTTGGAGTCCCGAGTAGGACTGTCCTGAGTGGGTTGTCCTGATCATGCTGAGGATGCTCGGGTGACGCCTAAACGGGCACCCTGGCTCAACTATCCTTGGGCTACCTCTTCTCATTGTGGTGGCTATTGAGAAATCGTCACATGGCAATCTCTTAATACATCCCCAATCACAAGATCCCCCTTAAAGTCCAATCGAAGGAGATATGAATCTGACTGATTGGACAGCCATGTCAGAGAGATTGCGCGAGCGCATTAAATGGAGAAATCATGTTGATGATTCGGTCAGAGATTTGGAAGGTTAATCCTCCTTAATGAGGCGTGCCTCGCATTTAATAAGGCGTGCAAAAAAAGGTCGCAAGTGCTTTATCGAAGAGAGAGAGAAGGAGGCAATTTGGTGTCAGACTCTTTATTGCGTTATTCTCTTACTTGTCATGTGACCGTTTCCTTTTAGCGGGGCGCGATAGTCATGTCAGAGAGTGCAATCCCTTCGAGAATGTTTGTCCCATTGGAAATGAAACCTGACATCCTCTTGCCCTAGATTTGACGGTCAAGATCAAAAGGTGAAATTTTTTGAATACTATATATATACGGTTTGGGATCGTGATCGCTACGTCTCCAATCTTTGTGCGTCCAGCCAAGAGGTTATTCGTCTACCTCTCCTCGACATCGCCATTGATTCCTCTGTCGTCGATGATTTCTTGCTATTAAATCCTTTTCCTTTTCTCTCCTCCTTTTGTGTTTTCCTCTCCTCAGATTATAGGATCAAAGTTCCTAGGTCTAACCTGTTGGAGCAATCGGCCCTAAGATGGTCCGGAGTGACCATGGGTTTTGATGTTTGGGCAAAGGGTTTAAGTTAGGTTTACCCTTGTATTTGATATGCGTATGTTGAGTGTGCAGGTTGTACAGGTTACGCATATGGACTTGACTGGACGGCCTCAGTACGGTGAAGGATGGCATGGAGGCAAGCTGGAGGCTTGTGTGCGCATCTGAGGGACCTTGGAGAGCAGGGACGATGAGCTGATGGGCGTGGACTTCGAGGCGTACGTGAAGGGTGGCATGGAGGCAAGCTGGAGGCTTGCGTGCGCATCCGAGGGACGAGGGCCGAAGATGAAGAGGGCGCGAAGGCAACAGTCGAGGCTGCGGAGGAGGAGTCAGTCGAGTCGTGAGGGTACGAGTGCAGTGTGATTGTACTCGGGAAATCCTAGGGTTTGAGTGCGGAGTGGAATGTACTCAGGATGGGTAACCTTAGGTGGGTGAGTAGACCAGTCGACTGGCCTAGGGGCAGTCGACTGAGGGAACTCACAGAAAGGTCTCAGCCTGGGACCAGTCGACTGCCCTGTGGGCAGTCGACTGGTAGCGGCTGGTGAGTTGGCTAAAATTTGAACGTTGGAGTTGCAACGGTCGAATTTAGCTAGCACCAGTCGACTGCCCTGGGGGCAGTCGACTGGTAGTCGACTGGTAGCGAGAAATCAGCCCCGAGTCCTATTTAAAGAGGACGTCGTAGTGGCTGAGTTTCTTGACGAAACCTGCTTGGGTAAAGCCGGTTAGTAGTCTACTGTGTTCACAAAGCGTCTAAGGTGTTGTGGTGAGGTTTCTCCACCCACAAGGAGCGACACGTGATAGTCGGAGGTTATCCGGGGAGTGATCCACCGACGGATTGTTGGATTAGTCACCCGGCCGAGGTGGATACCAACTAAATATGGTTTGTTAGCGTTGTTCCTTTGTTGTTATTGTTTATTATTATTGTTTCCGCTGCACATACTAACAACGTAGGAAGAATAAGCCGAAGATTTGCTATTCACCCCCCCTCTAGTAAGGCGTATCGATCCTAACAATTGGTATCAGAGCAAAGGACCGCTCTTGATCGGACTAACCGCCGAGGGAGCATACGCTAGAGGAAATGGAAGGTGAAGGTCCACTTGGGGACGAGATCTACACACCACCGGCCTACGACAATGAAGATTTTGTATATTGGAAGGCGAGGATCGAGATGTGGTTCGGAATGGATTGGGCATGCCGAATTGCGCTTGAAGAGCCCTTCGAAGTTCCAAAGGACAAGCACGGGAAGAAGCTTCGTCCTAGATATTGGGACAAAGAGCAACAAGAACGATTCCGGGCCAATGAGAAGGTAACAAATATTTTGGTTGATATATTGCCTAACAATGTCTTGAGTGGTGTAGGGGCATATGAAAATGCGTGCGAATTATGGAGCAAAATAGAAGATTTTCATAAGAACATCATCCAAGCTAAGTCAAAAGAAGATTCCAATGAAGTGAGGCTCATGATTCAAGAAGAGGAGAGAAATGAGTCATCCACTTCATCAAGTGAAGTGTCAACTTCTTCAAGTGAGGAGGAGGAGCTAAGTGATAGATCATCGACCTCCTCAAGAGAAGAAGAAGATGAGGTCACCACCTCAAGGATTGAGGGGGAGGAGAGACTCTCATCTACACATGATCAAGAGGAAGCCTCCACATCGTCAAAAGTTGAAGAAGTAGTCAACCTAGCATCTACCTCTACCAAAGCCAAGAGAAAGGACCACATTACATGCTTTGGGTGTAATGAAAAGGGGCACTACAAGGACAAGTGCCCAAAAGATAAAAAAGAGGTAACTTCTAAACCCGGGTCCATTCGATTTGAATCTAACAAAAATTGTAGGAATGGAGGAGCCCAAGAACAGAGGAAGAAGATTAGATGCTTTACGTGTGGTGAGCTAGGGCACTACCACACCAAGTGCCCAAAGAGTGGACAACTCAAGAAGATGGAGCACTTGAGGAGATGGGAGAAAGAGCAAAGGAAGAAGAGAAGCCCACATCAAAGAGGGACTACAAGGGTAAGGGAGGTAATTCCTAACCCTAGATTAAATTGTCATTCATATTTAAGTTCCTCCATGAATGCTAAGAATCATGCCAATTACCCATCCATGAATATTAGAAATAATGCAAATCATTCATCCATGCATGCTAGAGTTCATGAAAACTGTCTTTTTGTGCATAACCATGGTTTTAAATATCATGATAAGAATAAGGATAACAAGGTAGATACATATCCTAAGAAAAGCATGCATCATGGTAAATCTAAGACCTGTGTATCCAAGGCTAAAGGCATTAACCCCAAGGGAGGGAAACAAATGCCTAAGAAAATGGGTAGTTCTAGGAATGTCCAAAGTGGGCATATGGACTACAAGGTTAAAGGTCTAGAGAGGGAAAATCAAGCCTTGAGGGCAAGGCTTGATACATTAGAAAAAGCCCTAGAAAGATTCACGGTTGGATCTAAGGGCTTAGACATGGTATTGGGTAGTATAAAATCCAACTATGATAGATCGGGATTGGGGTACCGATCTAAGACCTCCAAGGGCAATGAAAAGAAGTATGCTGGGAAAGCATACAATCTTAGTAAGGAGGGAAGGTCCAAGGATGACAAGGGGATGCCATCCAAGGGTAAAATGAGTAACCTAACCAAGGACAAGATGTCCAAGGTTAAAAAGGTCAATTTTGTAGGCCAAGAGTCACCGGTGGCACACCGGTGTGGCCTAGTGTGGATGGAGTCACCTAGGGAGGTGACTAAGGCTAAGAGCTCAAGGGGGAGCTCTAGGAGCCTTTGGGGTCCATGGTAAATGGATCTCAAAAGTTTCTCCCTTAGGAAATTAGATGAAATGTGCCAAAAAGGGTTAGAAGACTTAGGTAAGTCTTAATCCTAGTTTTTGGCACATTAAAAGGAGAATTTAGGGGGAAAAAGATGAAAAAGAAGAGTTAATTGATAAAATTGAGGTTTAATGGTGGAACACCATATAATTCAATGATATAAATGAGTTGTGATCAAGGAGAAGGGGATGCATTGAAGAGAAGTGAGAATTATCACTTTTAGGATGAACTCATTTGATACTTTTTAGAAGAAGTAGGATTTCGTGCCAATCTTGGGATTTGGAGTACACTTATTTGGAAACATATTTTTTCCAAGTAGATATTGGCTTCACAAATCTCCCCACGAAATTTCAGAATTTTTGGAGATTTGTAGAATTTTTAGGACATTTATGAAAGTCGGGCTGGAAAACCTGAAATTCAGGTATCAGTCGACTGCCCTGGGGGCAGTCGACTGGTAAGAGCCCAGAAACATTCTGTGAGTTTTGGGAGTCGACTGCCACAGGGGCAGTCGACTGCCACAGGGGCAGTCGACTGGTCTGTAGGCTGAAATGAAAATAGGTGTATTGGACAATCAAAATTACAAATTTGGATTATAGGATATGGCTGTGGATTTAAAGTCTTAATTATGATCTCATATTCCTTAAATGAAGTGTTATCTCATGGGTTAATAAGGATTTATTGATATTTTGAAAATTAAGGAAGATTGATAAAGTTTCCCTAAGTATCTAAGATTTAGAGGTTAAACAGGGAACATTGAGGACAATTCCATGTGTCGAATTATGATGGGTAGATTTGACAAACACATGGGATTAGAAATGAATTTAAAAGTTGATATTTAATGCAAAATCCTTAAGAAACTTAGATGTGTACCAAAAGTCAAGCACACTTGATATTTCCATGATATCATATTTTTCTAGGATAGGGTATATCCTAGCAAGTGTGCTTGCAAACTTTAGAGTTTTTAGACTTTTGTTGAGTTCTTTTTGGCACCTAGGGAAAGATTGCCTCGGGCAATGCTATAAGAGTGTCAAAGGGGGAAGAACTCGGGTGTTGGGTTGTGTATGACTCAACGTGGTGTCTAGGAGGTTAAGTTGGGTAGAATTTAACCCTTCGAAAATGAAAATTGGGAGAAGGCATGGGTTAAGGGGGAGGTTGCTCCTAGTTGCCTTAATTTTCATCTTGAAATTTTT
The DNA here is from genome assembly GCA_024364735.1 of Boesenbergia rotunda. Classification (NCBI taxonomy): domain Eukaryota; kingdom Viridiplantae; phylum Streptophyta; class Magnoliopsida; order Zingiberales; family Zingiberaceae; genus Boesenbergia; species Boesenbergia rotunda. Next base: position 75,219 of record JAGFNQ010000546.1, on the reverse strand, counting down.
GAGTTTTGTGTCAAATTTGGGAATGGTGATAGATACATTTTGGAATGTATTTTTTCCAAGTAGATATGGGTACCACAAACCTCTCCACAAAATTTAGGAATTTTTGGAGATTTGTGGAATTTTTGGCGCATTTCTGAATTTCGTCAGAAATGCTGAAATTTCAGACTTTCAGAGTATCAGTCGACTGCCATTTTGGCAGTCGACTGGTCAAGGCCAAATTTTTGTATCAGCAACTGGTTTGGGGTCTAAATGATGCAAAGCAAGTGTATGGAGGCTAGTACACATTGTTTATGGTCATTAGGGATTAAAAGAACCAATAATTGGGTAATTATTGGGATCTTTTTGATGTATGACAAAGGGGGAGAGAAGTTTGTGTTTAAGTTAGGAAACCAAACTTACCTTTGCATGAAACCCTAGGTTTAGGGGGAGTTGAGATTAAGGGGGAGCATGGTTGCTCTCTTCTTGGCATAAGGGGAACCTTGGACAGGTTCTTAAAAAGCCTTTGTAAGTCCAATGTAGGGGGAGCTCGGGAAAAGCCTTAAAATGCCCATTTTGGTGAAAAGTCCTAACTTGGAGAGTTAGGTGGGTAAAAGTCCTAGCTTGGAGGGCTAGGTGTAGAAAATCCTAACTTGGAGGGTTAGGTGTGGGATGCCTTGGGATAGGATCCATTTTTGCATTGCATATGCATTTTGTTTTAGCATGGTTTTTGCTATTGACTACTATCTTGCTTTCCCTAACTTAAACGGATTGCCAAACATCAAAAAGGGGGAGATTGTTGGAGCAATCGGCCCTAAGATGGTCCGGAGTGACCATGGGTTTTGATGTTTGGGCAAAGGGTTTAAGTTAGGTTTACCCTTGTATTTGATATGCGTATGTTGAGTGTGCAGGTTGTACAGGTTACGCATATGGACTTGACTGGACGGCCTCAGTACGGTGAAGGATGGCATGGAGGCAAGCTGGAGGCTTGTGTGCGCATCTGAAGGACCTTGGAGAGCAGGGACGATGAGCTGATGGGCGTGGACTTCGAGGCGTACGTGAAGGGTGGCATGGAGGCAAGCTGGAGGCTTGCGTGCGCATCCGAGGGACGAGGGCCGAAGATGAAGAGGGCGCGAAGGCAACAGTCGAGGCTGCGGAGGAGGAGTCAGTCGAGTCGTGAGGGTACGAGTGCAGTGTGATTGTACTCGGGAAATCCTAGGGTTTGAGTGTGGAGTGGAATGTACTCAGGATGGGTAACCTTAGGTGGGTGAGTAGACCAGTCGACTGGCCTGGGGGCAGTCGACTGAGGGAACTCACAGAAAGGTCTCAGCCTGGGACCAGTCGACTGCCCTGTGGGCAGTCGACTGGTAGCGACTGGTGAGTTGGCTAAAATTCGAACGTTGGAGTTGCAACGGTCGAATTTAGCTGGCACCAGTCGACTGCCCTGGGGGCAGTCGACTGGTAGTCGACTGGTAGCGAGAAATCAGCCCCGAGTCCTATTTAAAGAGGACGTCGTGGTGGCTGAGTTTCTTGACGAAACCTGCTTGGGTAAAGACGGTTAGTAGTCTACTGTGTTCACAAAGCGTCTAAGGTGTTGTGGTGAGGTTTCTCCACCCACAAGGAGCGACACGTGATAGCCGGAGGTTATCCGGGGAGTGATCCACCGACGGATTGTTGGATTAGTCACCCGGCCGAGGTGGATACCAACTAAATATGGTTTGTTAGCGTTGTTCCTTTGTTGTTATTGTTTGTTATTATTGTTTCCGCTGCACATACTAACAACGTAGGAAGAACAAGCCGAAGATTTGCTATTCACCCCCCCCTCTAGCAAGGCGCTTCGATCCTAACATAACCAAGTGCCTTGTGCCACAAGAGTATTATACCTTCTTCCTGGGCTAGGTGGAGTATGATTTGAGATTTTCTATACCCTACTTCTTCTAAGAGGTATCCTGTTATTTCCAAATACCCCTACACTAGATGACCCCAAATTTTTTCACTATCTTGAGTGGGGTTACCATTATTTTTAACTTGTATGATATTCCTTTGACCTCTTTATTCTTCCATTATTTTTTCCACCCGAAGCAGATGAGCCCAGGGTCCTTCCATTTCACGGTCCGGTCAGGGTATAAATTTTGGATAAGTTCCCCTCGTCCCATAAGGGATGGAAAGAGTATTTCTTCTACATAAGGCCACCAGTCCCCTTCGACTTCCCGATCGGGTGGATCATAGATCTTCCTATTGGTGCAATCAACCCAAGTGTTATCGGGTAGATCATGGTTTTGATGTGTGTGTCAATATGATTAAGTTAGAGTTTCATGTTGATCTAATATATATATATGAGTGTGCACGTTTGCAGGATACACATAGACTCAGTTGGACGTCTTCGGGTCCGGTGAAGGATGGTGTGTAGAGACAAGCTGTGGGCTTGTATGCATACGAGGGGCTGTGGACAAAGAAGGGACGATGAGCCGAGAGAAGCGGACTTCGAGGTATACGTGATGGATGGCATGGGAGACAAGTCGAGGGCTTGCATGCATCCGAGGACGAGAGCCAAAGTCGAAGAGGGCATGAAGGCAACAGGTCGAGGCTACTGGGGCAGGGACGATGAGCCAAGGGAAACGGACTTTGAGGCATACGCGAAGGATGACATGGGAGGGAATGAGTCGCAGGCATGCATGCATCGGAGGGACGAGAGCCAAAGTCGAAGAGGGCTTGAAGGTAGATCGAGACTGCTGAATGGAGAGTCAGCTGAGTCATGAGGATTCGAGTGCTGAGAGAACTGTACTCGGGAAGGGAAATCCTAGGGTTCGAGTGTTGAGAGAATTGTACTCGGGAAGGGAAACCTTAGGTGGCAGTCGACTGATGCTTGATCAGTCGACTGAGGTAGAGCACAGAGAGATCAGTCGACTGATGCTTGATCAGTCGACTGATGCAGTCGATTGGGCAGTCGACTGGTGTCAACCAGAATGTGAATTGTCAAGCTGTGACATTTGAATTCGCGAAGACTAGTCGACTGCCCCAGGGGCAGTCGACTGGTAACGGTCAGAACAGCCTCGAGCACTATTTAAGAGGGCTCGTTTTTGGCTGTTCTTCCTTGGCGAAACAAGCTTGGTCAAAGCCTGTTAGTAGCCTACAAGTGCTTAGAGATTGTCCAAGGATTGTGGCGAGGTTTCTCCACCCACAAGGAGCGACAAGAGCTAGCCGGAGGTGTTCCGGGGAATCATCCACCGAAGGATCGGGATCGTCCACCTTACGCATAGCCGTGGAGTAGGAGTTTTATCTCCGAACCACGTAAATCGGTGTGTCTTTCTTAGTTGGTAGTTTTAGTTTTTGTTATTCCGCTTGCGCACTAACAACTTGTAGGAAGAAAAATCGAAAAGTAGCTATTCACCCCCCTCTAGCTAGAACGCCAAGGTCCTAACAAGTGGTATCAGAGTAGGTTCACTCATCTATGGACTAACCGCCGAGATAGCAAAAAACTAGAGGAAATGACGATTGAAGAAAGATTAGGGGATGACATAAATGTTCCACCTTCCTACGATCGCGAGAGTTTTGAGTATTGGAAGATGTGGACAAAGACTTGGTTTGGCATGGATTGGAGCTTCATGATCGCGCTAGAAGAGCCATTTGAAGTCCTAAAAGATAAACACGGAAAAAAGCTTCGACCAAGATATTGGACCAAGGAGCAATAAACACAATCAAAGGAAAATGAGAAGGTAATTTCAATATTACTTAATATTTTGCCTAATGATGTTATGAGTGGTGTAGGTGAATACAAAAATATCCATGAATTATGGAGCAAAGTAATTGCTCTACATGAGAACCTTAAACAAGCTCAATTAGTAGAGGAGCCAAAAGAAAAAAGCTTAATGGTCCAAGAAGAGGAGAAGGACCAATCATATGAGGAAAGAAGCTCCACATCCGAAGAGGAGAAGAAAGAAGAAGAAGATTCATCCATCTCCTCAAGTGAAGTGACACAAGAAATTGAAGAACCATCCACTTTGTCAATAAGGGAAGAAGAGATCTCCACTTCAAGGATTGAGGGGGAGGAGAGACTGTCCTCAATACCGGAGCAAGAAGAAGCATCCATCTCCACCAAAGCAAAGTCAAAAGACCACATCATTTGCTTTGGGTGCAACAAGAAGGGGCACTACAAGGACAAGTGTTCATTAGGTAAAAAGGAGGTAAACCCTAAACCCAAGTTAATTCCTTTAAAATCTAACATGGGTTGTAGGGAAAAGTAGGAGAAAAAGTACATTAGGTGTTACACATGTGGTGAGCTAGGACACTACCACGCCAAATGCTCAAGGAAAGGAGAAATCAAGAAATTGGAGCATTTGAGGAAGTGGGAGAAGAAGGAAAAGATGAAAGGTTCATATCAAGTGGGAGCTACAAGGGTAAGGGAGGTAATCCCTAACTTTAAGTGTGTTTCAAATTCCTCTATGTGTGGTAGAAATAATGAAAATGATTTGCCTATGCATAATTTTGATTTTAGATATCATGATAAAAATAGGGCTAATGTTGTATCTCAAAACTCTAAGGAATTTATGTATCATGATAAACCTAGAATTTTTAAACCTAAGGACCAAGGTATTAATCCCAAGAAAGGGAGACACATGTCTAGGCAAATGGGTAGACCTAAAAATGTCCGAGATGGACATGGTGATACTAAGGTTAAGAACCTAGAGAGGGAAAATCAAGCCTTGAGGGCAAGGCTTGATAAATTAGAGAAAACCCTAGAAAGATTCACTATTGGATCTAGGGGTGTAGGTGTGGGGTTGAGTAGTCAAAACCTCGACAATGATAGACCGGGTATAGGGTACCGACCTATTAGATTAAATACTATGGAAAAGTCATATGCAAGAATGTCATATGACTATAGCAAGGGAAAGACCAAAAATGGCAAGGAAAATCCATTTATAGGGAAGAAGAAGAACTTAATCAAGGATAAGGTGTACAAAGTCAAGAAGGTTAGGGTTGTAGGTCAAGAAGTATCGGAGGTACACATGTGTGGTCTTGCCATTATAGATGAGTCACCTAGGGAGGTGACTAAGGATATGAGCTCAAGGGGGAGCTCTAGGAATCAAGTTGGGATCCATGGTCAATGGATCTCAAGAGGGTTTCTCCAAAAGGACTAGATAAATTGTGGAATGTGCCAAAGGATTTGAAGACAAGTTTGAATCTTAATCCTAAAGATTTGGCACATCAAAAGTGTGTATCATGAAAAAATATGACAATGGAGCTATATTGCATGAAAATTGGTTCTTAACGTGGAGATGTCATATAAATCAGTGCTAAGGCTGCATTGAGGTTGGAAATGAAAAGATACATCAAGGAGAGATCAAAACTAGGACATTAGGTCAACGTTCAATTGAACCATTTAGATAGTTTTAAATTTTATGTCAATCTTGGGATTAGTGATAGATACATAGGTAAATGTATTTTTTCCAAGTATACACGGGTACCACACACCTCTCCACAAAATTTGAGATTTTTTGGAGATTTATAGAATTTCTGGTGCATTTCTGAAATTGGGTCAGAAATGCAGAAATTAGGGTATCAGTCGACTAATGCAGAGGCAGTCAACTGGTCCAGTTTAAATCAGAAACCAGGATATTCAATACAGCAGTCGACTGATCCTCCATCAATCGACTGATCTTTTTGTTTGGTTCATCAGTCGACTGGTCGTGGGGCAGTCAACTGATGCTGGGAATCTTTTAAAAGAACAGTCACGCGGGGGGGGGGGGGGGGGGTGGTGGCCGAACCTAGGGTTTCAGTGCCGCCCCTTGCGATTTCTCTCCTCCCTCGACCTCCCTAACTGCTCTAAGCCTTCCCAAGGTCCTGAAATCAAGTTTCTAGCCCTTCTTTATCTTAGATACAAGTCTAGGGCAAGAAAAACACCCTTCGTGAGTTAATCTTGATCATTAGCCATCATGCAACGACCGGAGAAACGGTAATGAATCATTTGCTTTATTTTTCCATTTAATCTGTGATTCATTACTAACTTTTCATTTTGTGCATGTTTACCTTGTTTTATCTTTTTGATTGGGTCATTTTTGGTACATGCATATGGTGGTTGCATTTAGGGCTAGGTCAAAGAGAATGGTTGGTGAGGGACCATCCCAACAATAGCCCGTAGATCCAGCGGCACCTCGGTGCCATTTCGAGGCTTGCCGGCGGGTATTTAACAATGCTGACTTCATTTTGATGAATTTTAGATATATCAACCAAGCATACTTTTAGGAGAATACTCCTCATATTATTAAGATGATCACACATTTTGGGCTAGAAAAACTAGTATACTGTCAGCATTATGTCAATTTTGATCTATGCAAGGAGTTTTATGCCAATCTTACATGTGTTAATACCAATGACGGGACATATGAGTCTATGGTACAGGGAGTTAACATTCCTTTCACACCCGTATTATTAGGATCATTTTTAGGGTGTAGGGTTTCGGATAACCCGTTTACATGTTTCCCCACTGTCATTGAGCCATTGACCTTGCCTAATGTCACCATTGATCAAATTCATCGTCATTATTTCAATAATCCTCGACCTCCTCTAGAGCGCATCTTTATAACTAAGCACATGAGTCCAGTTAGCAACATTTTATACAAAATCGTCCTAGACTGCATTCTGCCTATTGTCACCAAGGGGAGGTCAAAGATCCGGCTACCTCACTTGGTGATGATGTATGCATTAGAGAAGAGACTAGACATTGGCATCACCCGCCATATATTTGCATCTATTGTCCATTTTTCGCATGATGTCAATAGGAAGCTCTACATGCCATTCGGTCATATTTTGACCGAATTCTTTCAGTCTAGAGGTATTAGAGTCATTAGAGGTCAGATTCATCAGCTGTCAAAAGACTACGACTAGATAGGTTCTCGACAGCTCTCCTTGGCTGGGATCGAGAGGCGCCAGGGAGTTATGGTCTGGCGACGTCGTCCTGATTCTTCCAACTCTGATAATGATGAGGAGGCTGCTCCTGCTGGGATTACAGAGGAGCGGTTCTCCTGACTCGAGGCAGAGGTTCATGGACTTCGGGAGGACTTCTAGAGTTTCCAGTAGCGGCAGGTTGCTATTCAAGGGGAGGTTCACGGTCTCATGGAGCACTTTCAAGGTTTCCAACAGCGATAGGAGGATATGTACGAGATGATGCAGCGCTGGAACCTTATGTATCAAGCCCCTCCTACTCCTTCTCCAGGCGATGATATGTAGTCTTAGCATGATTTGGTGATGATAGTGTTGAGAGTGTATTTAGCTTAGGCATTTTTATTATCTCTCAAACACTATATTTGACATTGTAATATTTGGGGATTTCGGGGCTATGACCCTTATAGCACTTATTTATGCTTTGGTATTGCTTATATGAACTTTTAATTCATGTCTTGGTATTGTTTATATGAAATGTTATTATCTTGCTATTATGGTTATAGGAAAAATTTCAATATATATCTTCTATCTAGATATTATGGTAAAAAAGGGGAGCTTTCATCATTTGTTTTGTCTTGAGTATTTAAATAAGAAAAAGGGGGAGATTTGAAAACATTTCTATGTTTTAAATGATATAGGATAGACTTGGAAAACACATAAGTTCAAACCTAGGATAGAAGATTTATACAAAATGGATTGTTTTCAAAGAATTGAAATTTTTGTCAAAAGTCAAGCATATTTGGTATTTTCACGAAATTATATTTTTTCTAGGATAGAATACATCATAAGAAATATGCTTGCAAAATTTTAAAATTTTTCAAATTTTGTGAAATTTGTTAGAAGTTTCTGAATTTCGAATGAAAATTCAGACTTCTATGTGGGGCAGTCGACTGATAAATGTAGGGTTGTAGTTTGCAAGCACCAGTCGACTGGTAACTGACGCAGTCGACTGGTGCTACTGTTTTCTGATTTCTGGGAGGTTTTCAGAAATCGGAAGGTGTTCTCATTGATACCAATGGGTAATATTGCTTGGGGCAATCATTTTGATGGTGTCAAAGGGGGAGAACTTGTGCTTTAAGTTAGATTTAACTTAACTTGTAGAGTTAGTTTTTTTAACTTGTGGTTATGAAAAATTGAAAATTATGTGGAGGGCATAGGTTAAGGGGAGGATGTATGTTTATGTTGCTTACTATGTCTGCAATTTTCAATTGTTATTGTTGTTTTTGTACCTAACTTAAACATATTATCACACATCAAAAAGGGGGAGATTGTTGGTGCAATCGGCCCAACTGTGATCGGGTAGATCATGGTATTGATGTGTGTGTCAATATGATTAAGTTAGGGTTTTATGTTGATCTAATATGTGTATGTGAGTGTGCACGTTTGCAAGATACACATAGACTCAGTTGGGCGTCTTCGAGTTTGGTGAAGGATGGTGTGTGGAGACAAGCCGTGAGCTTGTATGCATTCGAGGGACCGTGGATAAAGCAGGGACGATGAGCCGAGAGAAGCGGACTTCGAGGCATACGTGAAGGATGACATGGGAGACAAGCCGAGGGCTTGCATGCATCCGAGGGATGAGAGCCAAAGTTGAAGAGGGCTTGAAGGCAACAAGTCGAGGCTGCTGGAGCAGGGACAATGAGCCGAGGGAAGCGGACTTCGAGGCATACGCGAAGAATGGCATGGGGGGAATGAGCCGCCAGCTTGCATGCATCCGAGGGACGAGAGCCAAAGTCGAAGAGGGCTTGAAGGCAACAGATCGAGGCTGCTGAATGGAGAGTCAGCTGAGTCATAAGGATTCGAGTGCTGAGAGAACTATACTCGGGAAGGGAAATCCTAGGGTTCGAGTGCTGAGAGAATTATACTCAGGAAGGGAAATATTAGGTGGCAGTCGACTGATGCTTGATCAGTCGACTGATGCAGTCGACTGGGTAGTCGACTGGTGTCGACCAGAATACAAATCATCAAGCTGCGACATTTGAATTTGTGAAGACTAGTCGACTGCCCCAGGGGCAGTCGACTGATAACGGTCAGAACAACCTCAAGCACTATTTAAGAGGGCTCATTTTTTGCTGTTCTTCCTTGGCGAAACAAGCTTGGTCAAAGTCTATTAGTAGCCTACAAGTGCTCAGAGATTGTTCAAGGATTGTGGCGAGGTTTCTCCACCCACAAGGAGCGACAAGAGCTAGCCGGAGGTGTTCCAGGGAATCATCCACCAAAGGATCGGGATCGTCCACCTTACGGACAGCCGTGGAGTAGGAGTTTCATCTCCGAACCACGTAAATCGGTGTGTCTTTCTTAGTTGGTAGTTTTAGTTTTTGTTATTCCGCTTGCGCACTAACAACTTGTAGGAAGAAAAATCGAAAAGTAGCTATTCATCCCCCCCCCCCCCCATCCCTCTAGCTAGAACGCCAAGGTCCTAACACTTCCTACACCTCCACCCCTTGGCAAGTACTAGAAGAGCAAAGGTTTCCAGAGAGCTCGGCGGATTCTAGACGGGATGAACTTCGACGACCCCCGGATGTTTCGCATTGAGGGTTTGCTCTACTGAGCTGGACTAAGTCCCAACATCGCCAAGTTGGAGCTTCTATTAGGTATATTGGTATTTGTTTTCCAACCTTAGATACTAACTGATACTCTCTTCTTTGGTTACAGATGAAGTCATGCTGAGCATTTTCGTAACAAAGTTAATGAAATGGGACCTCGCCGATCTAGGAGCTCTACTGACTCCAGAGGTTTCAGAAGATGAAACCAATGGTGCAAGAGGCAACCCCGAGCCCCTATGGCGACGAGTTACGAGGAGTCCCATGCAGCAGACGAGTCAAGCCAAGCTATAGAATCAGAGGAGAATTCAGCTCCATTTTTGCCCATCCCACCTCAAGAGCCATCCCCCACAGTACTAGAAGAGGAGATACCGACTGATTCCCCAATTGAGGTACCGATCGAGCCATTAGTAGAGATCCCAACCATGCCCTCTGAATCGACAACCATTCCGCACACGGGCCACAAGAGGCGAAAAAACTTAGTGTCTAAACAAGCCTTCAAGCGGGTAAGGATTTCAACCCCTCAACCACCCCGAACGAGGTAAAGACCACCACCCCTGAGGTCCTTACCCTCTCTGGTTTCTCAAATCATAGACCGGTCTGTCGTCCCTTCAAGTACTCCTATGGACTCTTCGGCTCGAAGCCATTCCAGAGCGTTAGAGACATCCCAGGAGGCTGGACATCCGCGTCTCAGGAGCCTGTTAGACAGACTCAAGAGGGGTGAGTACGCTGAGCAATTGAGGAAGGAACACATCCTCGAAGTCAACTCTTGGATCAATGACTCCATGCTAAAGGTAGTAATGTTGTGTAATCTCTTCCCAACCTGAATAATTAATGTAGGAATACATTTTAGTTGTAGACAGTGTTGGATCGAGTAAACACGATAGAGGGGGGGGGGTGAATATCATGAAAATGTTTCGGATTGAAAAGAGAAAGTACGCAGCGGAATTTAAACAAAACACACAGAACTCAAGTAGTTTTACTTGGTTCGGAGTCGCGTTTGGCTCCTACTCCAAGGCCCACGGTCCTTGACCGTTTACTGCGGGCAATTCTATAGTTGCGCAAAAAGGTTACAGAAATTATTACAATATGAGTGCAATAACTAAACAAATGTACTCTTTGTTACCGACGCCCGGTGTGGATCGTACTTCGGAGCGGAGGGTTGTTGTCGGCGCTAGAATGTCGAGAACGGAGTTTGCCGGAGCAAAGCGCTTGAACGAAGAGCTTAGAAGCGTGGAAAAAGTGTTGTCGAAGCCTTAGGGGTCGAGCCCCTTTTATACTGCTCCTGGGGGTGCCCTGGACGCCGGGGGCGCCTGACACGTGCCTTCGGATCTGAGAAACCTCATCCGCAGCTCGGTCAGCGCTTATCCCTCCAGAATCGGCCTCGGAGCTGACGGGGGCGCCCAGGACACTGGGGGCGCCCTCCTTGACTTGGTCTGCTGACTTCTGGTTACTTTGCTTCGATTACTTTGATCTTGGGCGCCCAAGGCCTCCGGGGCGCCCTGCTTACTGCAGTTTCGAAGTAACTCTTGCTTCCTTGTTTTGCCTTGACCTTGGAGGGCGCCTAGGACCTCTAGGGCGCCCTGCCCAGCTATCTGCCCCTCTCCTTTGGGGCGTTCTGAGCTGCAGAAACACATTCCTTCGGTCCTGCTTTTAAGGTTAGTTCCAAAACAGCAAAGCAAGAGTATTAGATAATTTTCTTTTACAGTCGTAGCTGTCTTGGTTCTGACTTTAGGTCTCCCAAATGGAACCCTAGGTCGAATCGACGCCTAATGTTCCCTCTACGGGGAATGCGTCCTCACCTACTCCTCTCAGGAGAATTTACCTTTTGCTAACCGGCTCCTCTGGTTGGACTTTTGCCCAGCTTTACTCATCAGGTCTTCGTGCCCAATCCGCGACCAGGTCTTAGTGCCCACCTTCCGAGTAGGTCTTCGGTGCCCAGCCCCCGGCCAGGTCTTAGTGCCCAATTCCTCAAACCAGGTCTTCGGTGCCCAGCCCTCGGCCAGGTCTTAGTGCCCAACCCTTGGTCAGGTCTTAGGTGCCCAACCCTCGGCCAGGACTTAGTGCCCAGTCCATGACCAGGACTTATTGCCCAACCTTATGTCAGGGTTTAGTGTTGGTGCAAGTTGCATCAATGATGTTCTCCTCTAAGTGTTTTAATGTTTGACAATTTACATAAGTCAGTGACACATTGAATAGACAAAGGAGAGTTAAGAGAGGAGTAACCAAAGTGGAAGGAAGTCCTAGTAAACCTAGGCAATAAGTCCTAGTTCAGGGAATTGGGCACTAAGTCCTGGCAAAAGGCTGGGCACTGAAGACCTGCTCGGAAGGTGGGCACTAAGTCCTGGTCGGGGACTGGGCAAGAAGACCTGGCCGATGGTTGGGCACCGAAGACCTGGTTCGGGGAATTGGGCACGAAGACCTGGCCGAGGGTTGGACACCTAAGTCCTGGACCTAGGGTTTGGGCACGAAGTCTTGGTCTGAGGGACTAAGCAACTTAGCTGAGCGATGACTAAGGACAGGAGTAGAGACGGGTTAGGGTTTGGGCGTCTCGAGGTCCGGAAGTATCGGAAGCTAAGCAAAAGTCCACCCGAAGGACTGGGTGGCAACCGTCTCCTGAAAGGAGTAGGTGAAAGGCACATTCTCGGGGGTGGGAACTTGCACCGGTTCGACCTAGGGTTTCATGGAGATCCGAAGTCCGAACCAAGTCCTTAAGGCTAGTATTATATGTATATGTGCTTTATGTTTGTGTATCTTGCAGGTACCAAGATTGAAAGACAAAGCAGGAAAAAAACAAGGGTTGGAGGCCTTGAAGCAGGGCGCCCCATCAGTGGGGGTGCCCCCATGCATCCAGGGCGCCCCCATTGATGGGAGCGCCCAAGACAAAGAGTAAAAATGCAGTTTAAGTGAAGCAGGTAGAATAGGCTTCAAGCAGGGCGCCCGGGAGGTCCGAGGCGCCCGGGTTCAAAGCTGTATTTGCTGTTTCGAGTTCGAAACACAGATAAGCCTTCATGAGGGCGTCCGGGAGGTCCGGGGCGCCCTGGTCAAAGGTTTTATCAGCTGCAGCGAGGTTGGCGCGGGGATAAGGTTTGACCGAGTTCATAGGGGCGCCCCGACATCCAGGGCGCCCCCAGGAGTACTATAAAAGGGGCTTCGACCCCTCTGCTTCAGATACAACTGCTAAGTGCCATTCTGATCACTCTGACCGACGACAATGCGCTAAAGACGAGGCTCTACGACCGGGAGGCTCCAGGAGGAAGTGCGCGGCACTTCGGAGGTCCAGATCGGCCGAGTTTCAGATCTTGTTTGTTCAGTTTGATTTTATTGTTCCGCATTCAATTTATTTATCTTTTGATTGTAATCTTGCACTGTAAGTCGGGTTTCTCCGCCGCCGGAAAGTCCGGGAAGGAGACCAATAGTGGATGGGTGTTCCCGTGCATAGGCCTTGGATGTACTGACCCTGGGGGGGGTCGGGAACCAAGTAAAAATCCCGCGTGCAATCTGTGTTGGTTGTTGTTTTCTTCATTCTGTTTATTTTCCGCTGCACTAACGCTCTGAGTCTAGAACGAAGATTTGAAAGTCTACGATTTTCTTATGAAGGTTTTCACGGTCAATATTCACCCCTCCCTCTATCGACGGCATCGATCCTACACTTAGTTGCCCAGCCCGTGACCAGGACTTATTGCCTAGATCAACTAGGACTTTCCTGCACACTTAAGTAACTTTATTAGATCACAAATAGTACTTAACTTTGAATCCTTTGCTAATATCAAAATAAGGTTCGATATGGTGCTTCCTGCACCAACAGACAGAGCGCCTAGATTTGTATGCTCGAGTGCCTCTGGTGATGAAGCAAGTCCTTAGAGAAGCGTGTGGCCAAACTGGAGGCCAAATTATCCAGTCCCACCTCCGCCACCAATGAGGCCCTAGCCGACATGGCTCGGGCTCGCGAAGAACCCCACCTTCAGGCCGAGCTGGCCAATAGGCTGTGGGAAGAACTAACTAAGGCCCGGGAAGCTATGAAGACACTAGAAGGGGAATTGAATGCGGCCCAGCAAAGGGAAAACCTACTCTTCATAGAGAAGATTGCTCAACTATCTCTGGAGAAGGAGCTTCTTGCCACCTGGGAAGACCAACAAGAAGAACTGATCACCCAAAAGGTGGTTAAGCTTGCAACCGCTACCCAACAAGTAGCCAAAGCACAAATAAAGCTCGCCCGCTCAGAGGAAGTTCTGCCGATCGTTAAGGAGAAACTACAAGAAGTATTAGAATCTCAAGACGAGGCCACCTCCGGTTGAGAACAAGTAACCTCTTAGTTGGAGGCATATCAGGCTACTGAAGATGCTCGCCCTCAGGCCTACAAGGAAGAATTTCTGCAATGCCAAGAGTACCATGATTTGCTGGGGCCCAAGTGATTAGGAGGTTGACCTAGAGCTTCAAAGGGGTGGTCAAGCAATTTGTGAAGGCGAAGGTCCTGTCGGCCGGGGCTGACCTAAGTTTTTTGAACCTACCTAAGGTCTGGAAGGAGCTATCTAACTCGAAAAGCAGTAGACCTTAGCGTTTGTAGTTTTTTTTAGACTTTTGGAATGTATTTGTTATCCTTGCTACCTGGTATGTAACTTCTCTTTTGGAACAATGAATAACTTTAGCATTAAAAGGCATACCTTGTCTGTAGGACCAGTGCCGTTGATAGAGGGGGGGAGTGAATATCGACCGTAAAAATCTTTAGCGGAAACTCGTAAACTTTCGTTCGTTCTAAACAGAGCGTTAGTAGCACAGCGGAAAATAAAGCAGTAAAGTAAAGAATGACAAAAATTGCACGCAGGATTTTACTTGGTTCCCGACCCCCCAGGGTCAGTACATCCAAGGCCTAAGCACGGGAACGCCCGTCCACTAATGGTCTCCTTTCCGGATTTTCCGGAGGCGGAGAAACCCGTCATATAGTGCAAGATTTACAATCAAAAGAGTTAATGAAATTAAGAACTGAATGTAAATCATACCAAACATAATGAGTCGAAGACTCGGCCGGTCTAGAACTCCGAAGTGCCGCGCACTTCCTCCCGGAGCTTCCTTGGTCGCAGAGCTTCGCCGTTAGCGATTTGTCGTCAGTAAGAAGACTCAGATTGATCTCGGAAGTTGTGTTTTGAGCCTTGGGGTCGAAGCCTCTTTTATAGCCTTCATTAGGGCGCCTGTGTTCACTGGGGCACCTCAAAGGGCTTGGTCAAAGTTTATCTCCGCACCAAACTCGTCGTAGCAGATAAGACCCTTGACCAGGGCGCCCTGGACCTCCCAAACGCCTCATTGACTTTGGTCAAAGCTTATCTCTGCTTCGAACTCGCAGCAGCAGATACAGCTTTCAACCAGGGCGCCTGTAACATAGGGGGTGCCTGAATGAAGACCTGGTTTGCCTCCTTTCACTGAGGCGTCCCAGTTGATGGGGGCGCCTAGCTCCTTTAGGGCGCCTCCTTCAATGGGGGCGCCTAGCAGCCAGCCTTCCAGCCGCGTTGTGTGTTGTTTACCTGCTTTGTCTTCCATTCTAGGTACCTGCAAGATACACAAATACAAAGTAAATATACACACAATCTTAGCCTTAACGAAATGGTTCTGACTTTGGATTTCCGTGAAACCCTAGGTCAAACCGACGCAAGTTCCCACCCCCGGGAACACGCCTTCAACGTACTCCTCTCAGGAGACGGTTGCCACCCAGTCCATTCGAGTGGACTAAAGCTTAGCCTTCGATACTCTGGGATCTCGAGACGTTCGAACCTCGACCCGTCTCTACTTATGTCCTTAGTCATAGCTCAGCTAAGTTGCTTAATCCCTCGGACCAAGACTTCGTGCCCAAACCCTAGGTCCAGGACTTAGTGTCTAACTTCACTCATCAGGACTTTTGCCCAGCTTCACTCACCAGGTCTTAGGTACCCAACCCTCGGCCAGGACTTAGTGCCCAATTCCACGAACCAGGATTTTGTGCCCAGCTTCACTCACCAGGTCTTACTACCCAGTTTTACTCACCAGGTCTTAGTGCCCAGCTTCACTCACCAGGTCTTAGTGCCCAATTCTTAGAATCAGGACTTAGTGCCTAGGTTAACTAGGACTTTTCTTCACTTTGTTACTTCTCTCTTGACTCACCCTTCTCTTGTTCAATGTATCACTGACTTAAGTATATTTTCAAATATTGAAACATTTAGAGGAGGACATCACTGATGCAACTTGCACCAACAATCTCCCCCTTTTTGATGTTTGACAATATCTTAAGTTAGATTGGCTGAAGGGACTAAATCTTGAAAAAAATAATCTAAGTTTTGAAAGTACATTTTGATCCTTGGGAGAAAACCATTACCATTTCTTTTCTAAGATAAGCTCACTCTCCCCTTTTTGAAAAAGAATTTTTGATTTTCATTGATCCTTTGGGAAGAAACAAAAATTTTCTACTAACTTAAGCTCTCACTCTCCCCCTTTGTCATACATCAAAAATCACCAAAACACTTGCACCAACAATGAAAACATTTTGTTCTTTTTGAAAATACTTAGTATAAATTTTTGAAAGCATAGTATAAAACTAAGTACTTAACTTGCACCCAAAAATAATTTTACTTGGAAAGGTATTGTGCACCTTGAAAATATTGTGTATTTGTAGGAACATATTTTGAATTTCAAAAATTCTTGCACTTAGAAAACTATTGGCATAGAAAAACTTTTGTTTAGAAAAAAAAATTTCAAAACAATTTGCACTTATAAAAATATTTTCACTTGACAAATTGTGCATTTCGAAGAATACTTAAAAAAATGTTAGTATTTTGAAAAACATCTGCACTCTTAAAAATATTTGTAGTTTGTGAACATTGGTGCCTTTTTGAAACCATTTTGAAAAATATTTTGAATATTTTGCAAGTACTTTTGAAAAATATTTGAGCTTTTGAAAAGTGCAAGTACTTTTTGAAACATATTATGAACTTGAAAAACATAAGTACTTTGAGAAATATCATGAGTTTGAAACACATAAGTTTTTTAGAAGAATATAAGTTCTTTGAAAAATATTGTTTTTAAAACATAATACTTTACTTGACTCATCATGAGTTTGAAACACATAAGTTTTTTAGAAGAATATAAGTTCTTTGAAAAATATTGTTTTTAAAACATAATACTTTACTTGACTTGGTTTTTTTTCCAGTCTGACACAATCCTAGGAAACCTTGTTAACTACAAGGGCATTTTCCTAATTGTCCTGAAAATTCTCCAACCCAAGTAAATATTATTTCAAAAAGTATTTCAAAACAATTTTATAAGTCCCAACATATTTTGAAAAGTAGAATAATAGTATTTTGAGAGACAAATTACTTATACTTTCAACTGGATTTTGAAAATATAGTGCACGAAAATATATTATTTTGCAATTTTTAATAACTCTTTTAATTTGACCTCCCCCTAAACTTGACCTAGTCCTGGGAAGCTTGTTTACCACAAGTACTCTTCCTCTGAGTCCTTAGGATTTGGTACAAATCATAAGAATTATCTACTAATTCCAAAAACTAATTGCCAAGAAACGTTTTCGAAAAATATTTTGTTAGATAGTTTTCTTTTGACTTAGACTCCGCATAAATTTAACACATCCTAGGAGTCTTTGTAGATCATGAAGTAGACCTCCTCTATGTCTTTAGGGTTTATCACGATCAAAAGAATTAACGACAGAAGATAATCTTAGAAAATTTAATTTGGATTGAAGATAATTTTTTAAGCATACGTCTTTTCGAAAACATACATCATTGTGATTTAAAGCGTCGTTTTCGAAAAGCATTTTGAAATGATAATGATGTTTTTAAAGTATAATTTTTGAAAAAACTTTAAACAAAACTCCCCATGACACCAATATCGTTTGACTCTATCTAAGTGTCTTAAGGGACTTTAGTGTTGACCTAAGAGGCTTGTTTCTAATTGTGTAGGTCAAATAATTTTTCAAAGGAATATAATTTTTAAAAATCTATCATATATAATCAATCAAACAAGCATGAATTCCATAAAAACATTATTATGTTGAAGCACTATTTTGAAAATATATTGTTAGAAAAATATTCTAACAATTTTGAAAATCAATTTTGAAAAATATTTTTCAATTTATTAGTCCTTAACATCTCACTCATTCTAGATGTCTCAATACAGCAAGCATGGTTGCCTTATGGGTGCATTATGAGATGTTTGAATCATTTTCTTAATTCATTGTTAAATCTAAGATTTAATTGAAACTTAAGTTAGATTCAAATTTATCAAATAATAAAGTGAATTAGATTTTTGGTAATTGGCTTCCAGGTCTTGGCGAGGCACAGAGGCCTTCTTTGGCCGTAGCCTTATTGGAGCAACAACCCTTTCCTTGACAAAGCCTTTTATCGAAAATTCATTTTCAAATTACTTCTTCAAAAATTTTTGGTCTAACTAGCTTAGGTTTTGGATCGGTGGCTTCGGCTAGTTCCACCAAACGGCTTCCCTAACGTACTATCATCTCACCTCCACCTAATACTAGATTGATTAAGTTTTAATTAATATTTTTTTCCTATAACCGTTCTAAATCATGCATAAAATTAAACGTGAATGACATGACATATATTTTAAGAAAATTACATATGCATGACATGACAGTTATGCATGGGTCAAACAAGTTAAATTATTTTACTTAAGCTTCTAGTGATGTATCAAATTCCCGATTTGATACATATCGTGTGAGCTCGCGAATATGTCAACCCACTTTGACATATTTAGTTTTATTAAATTAAGGGTTTTAGTTAGGTAGGATTTTATTTGGTTGCAGTTTAAGTTATTTAAGAATTAATTGGATTTAAGTTGAATTAATTAAGATTTATTAATTAAAGATTAATTAATGTTGAAATAATTAAAGATTAATTAATGTTGAAATAATTAGAGATTAATTAATGTTGAAATAATTAAAGATTAATTAATTAAAGATTAATTAATGTTGAAATTAAGAATTAAATTAATTAAGAGTTAATTAATGAAGATTTAACTTAAACTTAGATTTAACTTAAAATTAATTAATTAATTACGAATTAAATATTAAGAATTAATTAATGTTAAATAAAGGATTAAATTAAGGTTTAAAAATTAATTAAAATTTAATTAGAGTTTTTAAGATTTAATTGATTTAAGTTTCAATATTTCTGGGTTGGTTAAAAGTTGTGTGTTTAATTTCATAATTTTCATTATTTCAAAAATTTCTGATTCCTTTACTATTTCTTCTTTATTTATCTTTTCAAGTTTTCTAATAATTCTAATTTATTTAAGTCTTTGTGAACTTTATTAACTATAGCCTTGATCTCAGAAACTTCATCTTCCTCCTCATCCTTATCATTAAAATTACATCCTTCAATATCCTCAAAGTAGGTGAAATAATTAGGGTCACTAGTTAATATTTTAGGATTATCCAGGGAAATAATTAGATTATTATCTAAAAGGATTTCATCTCCAATATCCTTAGTAAAATTATTTTTATCTTCAAGATTGTCAGATTTAATTTCAAACTTATCCTCAAGATTATTAGATTTAATTTCAATATTATCCTCAAGATTATTAGATTTAATTTCAATATTATCCTCAAGATTATCAGATTTAATTTCAAAATTATCCTCAAGATTATCAGATTTAATTTCAAAATTATCCTCAAAATCGTCAGATTTAATTTCAATATTATCCTTAGGAAATTCAGAATTAATTTCAATGTTATCCTTAGGAAATTCAGAATTAATTTCAATGTTATCCTTAGGAAATTCAGAATTAATTTTATAAATTATTGTATTGATATTGACAATTAAAGAATTAATTTTTGATAATTTAGTATTGTCTACATTTTCTAGTTGGTCATGTAAAATATTGAGATGATTATATAATAATTCTAGTTTATCAGAAAAATTACCTAATTTATCATCTGACAATGCAGGAATTCGAAAAGTTTTCGGAACGTAAATTCTGCTTACCTTTGTCGGACACTTATTTTTGTAATGTCCATACTTTTCGCATTTGAAGCATTTGATGTGATCTTTGTTCCTCTGGACTCCTGGCGCTGGTGCCTCCTTTGCTTCTGGTGAAGAACGAGTCTTACAAGTAGGGCATTGATTTTTATAGTGCCCTCTCTCCCTGCACTTGAAACATATTATGTGGAATTTAAAAATCGACATTTAAAATAAACGTACCAGATTCACCCTTGGGCTCCCCCTCAACTCCTGGCGTCTTTGTTCCGTCGGCGGTTAGTTCGGTGAAGAGCGGTCTGGCTCTGATACCACTTGTAGGACCAGTGCCGTCGATAGAGGGGGGGTGAATATCGACCGTAAAAATCTTTTGCGGAAACTCGTAAACTTTCATTCGTTCTAAACAGAGCGTTAGTAGCACAGCGAAAAATAAAGCAGTAAAGTAAAGAATGACAAAAATTGCACGCAGAATTTTACTTGGTTCCCGACCCCCCAGGGTCAGTACATCCAAGGCCTAAGCACGGGAATGTCAGTCCACTAATGGTCTCCTTTCCGGACTTTCTGGAGGCGGAGAAACCCGTCATACAGTGCAAGATTTACAATCAAAAGAGTTAAAGAAATTAAGAACTGAATGTAAATCAAACCAAATAGAATGAGTCGAAGACTCGGCCGATCTAGAACTCCGAAGTGCCGTGCACTTCCTCCCGGAGCTTCCTTGGCCGCAGAGCTTCGCCGTTAGCGCTTTGTCATCAGTTAGAAGACTCAGATTGATCTCGGAAGTTGTGTTTTGAGCCTTGGGGTCGAATCCCCTTTTATAGCCTTCATTAGGGCGCCTGTGTTCACTGGGGCACCTCAAAGGGCTTGGTCAAAGTTTATCTCTGCACCAAACTCGTCGCAGTAGATAAGACCCTTGACCAGGGCGCCCTGGACCTCCCAGGCGCCTCATTGACTTTGGTCAAAGCTTATCTCTGCTTCAAACTCGCAGCAGCAGATACAGCTTTCAACCAGGGTGCCTGTAACATAGGGGGCGCCTGAATGAAGACCTGGTTTGCCTCCTTTCACTGAGGCACCCCAGTTGATGGGGGCGCCTAGCTCCTTTAGGGCGCCTCCTTCAATGGGGGCGCCTAGCAGCCAGCCTTCCAGCTGTGTTGTGTATTGTTTGTCTGCTTTGTCTTCCATTCTAGGTACCTGCAAGATACACAAATACAAATCAAATATACACACAATCTTAGCCTTAACGAAATGGTTCTGACTTCGGATTTCCGCAAAACCCTAGGTCAAACCTACGTAAGTTCCCACCCCCGGGAACGCGCCTTCAACCAACTCCTCTTAGGAGACGGTTGCCACCCAGTCCATTCGGGTGGACTTTAGCTTAGCCTTCGATACTCTCGGATCTCGAGACGTCCGATCCTCGACCCGTCTCTACTTATGTCTTTAGTCATCGCTCAGCTAAGTTGCTCAATCCCTCGGACCAAGACTTCGTGCCCAAACCCTAGGTACAGGACTTAGTGCCTAACTTCACTCATCAGGACTTTTGCCCAGCTTCACTCACTAGGTCTTAGGTGCCCAACCCTCGGCCAGGACTTAGTGCCCAATTCCACGAACTAGGACTTTGTGCCCAGCTTCACTCACCAGGTCTTAGTGCCCAATTATTAGAACCAAGACTTAGTGCCTAGGTTAACTAGGATTTTTCTTCACTTTGTTACTTCTCTCTTGACTCACCCTTCCCTTGTTCAATGTATCACTAACTTAAGTATATTGTCAAACATTGAAACATTTAGAGGAGGACATCATTGATGCAACTTGCACCAACATCGTCTGCTATTTACTTGAACCCCCATAAGGGCCGAATGTAGCATTTAAGGGCAAATGCCACGTTAAGGGCGCTTTCGGTAGTACCTCCTCAATAGGGAGGTTGAGCAATGTTAAGAACGCCTTCACTGGTAGCTTCCAAGTAGGGAGGTTAAGCCACGTTAATGGCAAACTCCGCGTTAACGGCGCCTTAACTGGTAGCTCCCGAGCAGGAAGGTTGAGTCACGCTAAGGGCAAATATCACGTTCAAGGCGCCTTCACTGGTCCTTCACTGGTAGCTCCCAATTGAGGGGAGGTGGAGCCACGTTAAGGGTAAACGCAGCATTAAGGGTGTCTTAACTGGTAGCTCTCGAGCAGGGAGGTTGACCCACGCTAAGGGTAAACACTGCGTTAAGGGCGCCTTCACTGGTAGCTCTCTGTTAGTAGGAGCCCTAGATCCAATTATGTGATTATTTACTGAGGACCTTTTATATCATATTCTATCATTAATAAAAGCATGTTTGGTTACTATACTTACTTTATATTTGTGTCAAATAACTAAGTATAATAATGTCCTTCGGTAGTAGGTTCTTATCTACATCATATCGATTGGTTAAACCGATAGTGAGATGATGTAGAGAATGTTGAGGCAATCTGTGGTCCGGAGTGACCAAGTGTTTTGATGTTTGGGCAAAGGATTTAAGTTAGGTTTCCCTTATGTTCTCATATGTGTATGTTAAGTGTGCAAGATGTACAGGTTACACATATGGACTTGACTGGACGTCCTCAGTATGATGAAGGGTGGCATGGAGGCAAGCTGGAGGCTTGCGTGCATATCCGAGAGACCTTGGAGAGTAGGGACGATGAACTGATGGGTGCGGACTTTGAGGCGTACGTGAATGGTGGCATGGAGGCAAACTGGAGTTTTGCGTGTGCATCCGAGGGACGAGGGCTAAAGATGAAGAGGGCGCGAAGGCAATAGTCGAAGCTGCGGAGGAGGAGTCAGTCGAGTCGAGAGAGTACGAGTGTTGTGCGATTGTACTCGGGAAGGGTTCAGCTGGGGACCAGTCGTCTGCTCTGGGAGCAGTCGGCTGGTAGGTGGCTGATGAGTTGGCTGAGAATTCGAACGTTGGGGTGCAACGGTTGAATTCCAGTGGCACCAGTCGACTGCCCTGGGAGCAGTCGACTGGTGGCGAGGGTTTCAGCCCGAGTCCTATTTAAAGCGGACTTCGTGGTGGCTGAGATTTTTGACGAATCTTGTCTTGGTTAAAGGCAAGATAGTAGTCTTTGTGCTCAGATCTTCTCAAGGTATTGTGGTGAGGTTTCTCCACCCACAAGGAGCGACGAGAGCTAGCTGGAGGTTATCCGGGGGTTAATCCACCGACGGATTCTTGGATTAGTTACCCGTCCGGGGTGGATACCAAGTAAATCGGTTTGTTATACATTGTTCTCTCTTGATTAGTTTATTTTTATTTGTATTTCCGCTGCGTTAACAATCTTGTAGAGAAAATGACGAAGAAACGCTATTCACCCCCCCCCTCTAGCAAGCATTTTTTGATCTATGAATTGGTATCAGAGCGAAGGACCGCTCTTGATCGGACTAACCGCCGAGGGAGCACACGCTAGAGGAAGAACGAAAATGGAAGACAAACTTGGGGAAGACATCTACACTCCACCGCCCTACGATCATCAAGATTTCGACTTTTGTAGGGCGAGGATCGAAACTTGGTTTGGAATGGAGTGGGAACTAAGGATTACGCTTGAAGAGCCTTTCGAGATTCCAAAGGATAAGCACGAGAAGAGGCTTAGACCTAGATATTGGAATTAAGAACAAGAAAATCAATCCAAGGCGAATAAAAAGGTAATTGACATATTACTTAATACTTTGCCTACTAATGTTTTGCATGGTGTAGGAGCATACAAAAATGCACACGAATTGTGGATCAAAGTAGAAGAATTTCATAAAAATCCTACACGAGGTCAAGTAGTAGAAGAACCCGAGGAAGTGAACTCGATAGCCCAAGAGGAGGAAGAATTAAGTGAAAGATCATCAACCTCCTCAAGAGAAGAAGAGGAGGTATCGATTTCAAGGATTGAGGGGGAGGAGAGACCTTCATCTATACCGGATCAAGAGGAGGCATCCACATCATCAAAGGTTGAAGAAGAAGCTCCAACCTCCACCAAAGCAAGAGCCAAGGACCATATCACATGCTTTGGGTGTAATGAAAAGGGGCACTACAAGGACAAGTGTCCGAAAGGGAAAAAGGAGGTAAAATCTACACTCATTTCAAGTTCTTTTAAATCTAACATGAGTTGTAGGAATGGAGAAGCTCAAGAAAAGAAGAAGAAAATCCGATGCTTCACGTGTGGAGAGCTAGAGCACTACCACACCAAGTGCCCTAGAAAAGGAGAATTAAAGAAAATGGAGCATCTGAGAAGATGGGAGAAGGAGGAAAAGAAGAAGCAAAGATCACATCAAGGAGGGACTACAAGGGTAAGGGAGGTAATTCCTAACCCTAGATTAAAATGTAATTCATGTTCAAGTTCCTCATTACATATTAGAAATCATGTTAATCATTCATCCATGCATGCTAGGATTAATGAAAATTGCCTACTTGTGCACAATTTTGGTTTTAAGTACAATGATAGGAATAGGAGTAACAAGGTAGTTCAACAACCTAAGAAAAACATGCATAATGATAGACCTAGGACCTTTGTATCTAAGAATCATGACACTAATCCCAAGAAGGGAAGGAATGTGCCTAGAAAGGAGGTTAGACCTAGGAATGTCCAAGATGGACATATGGGCTCTAGGGTTAGAACTCTAGAAAGGGAAAATCAAGTCTTGAGGGCAAGGCTTGATACATTAGAAAAGGTCTTAGAAAGATTCACGGTTGGATCTAAGGGCTTAGACATGGTGTTGGGTAGTTTGAAACCCAACTATGATAGATCGGGTTTGGAATACCGATCTAAGACCTCCAAGGAAAATGAAAAGAGATATGTTGGGGAAGCATATAATGGCAAGGACGGTAAGTCCAAGATTGGCAAGAGGGTGCCATCATAAGATAGAAATGGTGACTTAACCAAGGACAAGGTGTCCAAGGTTAAAAAGGTCCATTTTGTGGGCCAAGAATCACCGATGGCACACCAGTGTGGTCTAGTGTGGGTTAAGTCACCTAGGAAGGTGGCTAAGGCTCAGAGCTCAAGGGGGAGCTCTAGGAGCCTTTAGGGTCCATGGTAACTGGATCTCAAACGTTTCTCTCTTAGGAAATTAGGTGAAATGTGTCAAAAGAGATTGGAAGACTTGGGTAAGTCTTAATTCTAGGTTTTGGCACATTAAAAGGGAATTTAGGGAGAAAAGGTGAAAAAGAGGTTATAATTGACAAAATTAGGTTTTAATAGGCAAATATCATGTAATTCACTTATAGAAATGAATTGTGACCAAGTAATAGAAGATACATCAAGGAAAAATCACAATTAGAACTTTTGGGTTGAGTTTAAATGATACATTTTAGAGAAAGTTGAGTTTCGTGCCAATCTTGGGATACGGAGTACATTTGTTTGGAAACGTATTTTTCCCAAGTAGACATTGGCCCCACAAATCTCCCCACGAAATTTCATAATTTTTGGAGATTTGTGGAATTATCTAGGCATTTTTGAAATTGGACTGAAAAACCTGAAAATCAGGTACCAGTCGACTGCCCCAGGGGCAGTCGACTGAGCCAGTAGGGTTAGGAAGAAAAGGCTTTTGATAATAGGAGATGGTCTTAAAATTAAATCCTTGATTATATTCCTTGAATAAAGATTGGTCTCATGGGTTCTTGATGATTATATGAAATATGAGACTATATGGGATATGGTTTGGATTTAAAATTCATGTTTATGATGTCATATTCCTTAAATGAAGTGTTATCCCATGATTTGATAAGGCTTTGTTGATATCTTGAAAATCAAGAAAGATTGATAAGTTTCCCTAGGTATTTAGGATTTAGAGGTCAAAAAGGGAAAATTGAGGACAATTCCATGTGTCAAATTATAATGATAAGCCTTAGCAAACACATGGAATTCTAGATTGAGGTCAAAGTTGATACAAAGTGTCCATCCTTGGAAAAATTAGAGAATTAAACCAAAGTCAAGCACATTTGATAATCTTGATCAAAACATATTTTCTAGGGTAGGGTATATCCTAGCAAGTGTGCTTGCAAACCTTTAGACTTTTCTAAGTGTTATTGAGTTCTTTTTGGCAGTAGGGATAAGGTTGCTTGGGAGCAATCCTTTATTAGTGTCCAAAGGGAGAAGAACTTGGTTGTTAGGTTGGGAAGAACTTAACTTGAGTTTATGGTGTCAAGTTGGGTAGAACTTGACCTTGAAGAATGGAAATTGAGAGAAGGCATAGGTTAAGGGGAAGGTTGCCTCTTTGTTTGCCTTGATTTTCATTGAAATTTTTGGGTTTTATGTCAAACTTGGGAAAGGTTATAGATACATGGTTGGATGTATTTTTCCCAAGTAGGTATAGGTACCACAATATTCTCCACGAAATTTAGAAATTTTTGGAGATTTGTGAAATTTCTGGTGCAATTCTGAATTTGGCCAGAAAAGTCTGATATTTATAGTATCAGTCGACTGCCCTTGGGGGCAGTCGACTGGTAAAAGCTGATTTGTGTATCAACAGCTATTTTTGTGTCCAAATGATAAGAAACAAGTATATGGGGGCCTAGTACACATTGTTTAGAATCATTAGGGATTAAAAGAATCGATAATTGGGATATTATTGGGGGTTTTTTGATGTATGGCAAAGGGGGAGAAGTTTGGGTTTAAGTTGGGAAACCAAACATACCTTTGTTAGAAACCCTAGGTTTAGGGGAAGCTGAGATTAAGGGGGAGCATGGTTGCTCCGTTTTTGACGTAAGGGGAACCTTGGAGAGGTTCTTAAAAAGCCTTTGTAAGTCCAATGTAGGGGGAGCTTGGGAGAAGTTTTAAAAAAAAAACTGTTTTGCTGAAAAAACCTAACTTGGAGGGTTAGGTGTGGGAAATTCCTAACTTGGAGAGTTAAGTGTGAGAAAGTCCTAGTTTGGAGGGCTAGGTGTGGAAAATTCCTAACTTGGAAGGTTAGGTGTTGAAATTCCTAACTTGGAGGGTTAGGTGTAGAAAATTCTTAACTTGGAGGGTTAGGTGTGAAAAGTCCTAGCTTGGAGGGCTAGGTGTGAGAAAGTCCTAGCTTGGAGGGCTAGGTGTGAAAAGTCCTAACTTGGAGGGTTAGGTGTAGGATGTCTTGGGATAGGATCCATTTTTGCATTGCATATACATTTGTTTAGCATGGTTTTTGCTATTGACTACTATCTTGTTTCCCTAACTTAAACGTATTGCCAAACATCAAAAAGGGGGAGATTGTTGAGGCAATCTGTGGTCCGGAGTGACCAAGTGTTTTGATGTTTGGGCAAAGGGTTTAAGTTTGGTTTCCCTTGTGTTCTCATATGTGTATGTTAAGTGTGCAGGATGTACAGGTTACACATATGGACTTGACTGGACGGGCTCAGTACGGTGAAGGGTGGCATGGAGGCAAGTTGGAGGCTTGCGTGCACATCCGAGGGACCTTGGAGAGCAGGGACGATGGGCTGATGAGCACGGACTTCGAAGCGTATGTGAAGGGTGGCATGGAGGTAAACTGGAGGTTTGCATGCGCATCCGAGGGACGAGGGCCGAAGATGAAGAGGGCGTGAAGGCAATAGTCGAGGCTGCGGAGGAGGAGTCAATCGAGTCGAGAGGGTATGAGTGTTGTGCGATTGTACTTGGGAAGGGTTCAGCTGGGGACCAGTCTACTGCTCTGGGAGTAGAGGCTCACAACTGAGATGGATGGTTGTAGTGTGATTTGGTGTTGGTTTATCTTGACCATAGAATTACACTAGTGCACTTTGTGTGTATTGAGCAGGACCGACATAGAGGTGATTCAATTTATACTAACTTTATAATTGAATCAAACCTCAGTTATTATGGAGTACATGCTCTTAATCCCGATATAATAACAGACGCATGTACTTAAATATTTATTTCTTTGATTTACTAATGGGCGAGATTTATTCTGTTAAATCGATAGGCCTGGTAAGTTGGGAAATAATATTATTTACATGGAGTCGGGTTGATGATGTCCCCTTGAGGCGCTCATAAGGTTCATCATGTTAAATCCTGCAGGTGGACTTGGTCCGATATGATGATAAGGTTGAGTGGTACTACTCAAGGAGCTAGATGTTGATTAATTAAATTGTCAATAATTTAATTAATTAACGGGCATTCGATATCTTAAAAACGGGGAGATACTTGTACTCATAATAGGTGGAGCCCATATTTAAATATGGGGGTTGGTGAGGTAGTTCAATGAGGATCCTTTAGTGGAGTGGATCTTCATTAATGGATCGGGCCTTGATCCATTAGGTGGTCAAGACCCAACTCCTTCTCATGGTCCCTATTGTAGCCCTATATATACCCATGGAGTCATGAGACCAAGACATACAATTGATCATCCAACCCTAAGCCTCTCCTCTCTTACTCTCTCTCTCTCTTAGGGCACGCTGGCGGGTGGAAGGAAAGAAGAGAAGTTCTCTTCTCTTTTCTTCTTCATTCCTTCTTCTAGATACTAAGGTGGCCGACGATCACAAGGATAAGGAGGAGATCCTCTCCTCCTTGGTGTGGCGGGCGGCAACTTGAGGAGAAGAAGGGTGGTCGACGGTGAGGAGAAGAGTTCTTCTTCCTTGGGTGCTTGGCGTCGCGTGATAGGATTAAGAGCATGTACTCCATAATAACTGAGGTTTGATTCAATTATAAAGTTAGTATAAATTGAATCACCTCTATGTCGGTCATGCTCAATACATACAAAGTGTACTAGTGTAATTCTATGGTCAACATAAACCAACACCAAATCACACTACAACCATCCTCCCTTACCCTTGTAGTCCCTCCTTTATGTGATCTTTGCTTCTTCTTTTCCTCCTTCTCCCATCTTCTCAGATGCTCCATTTTCTTTAATTCTCCTTTTCTAGGACACTTGGTGTGGTAGTGCCCTAGCTCTCCCCTTCTTCCAAGCTCGCGGCGCCAAGCACCCAAGGAAGAAGAACTCTTCTCCTCACCGCCGGCCACCCTTCTTCTCCTCAAGTTGCCGCGCGCCACACCAAGGAGGAGAGGATCTCCTCCTTATCCTTGTGATCGTCGGCCACCTTAGTATGTAGAAGAAGGAATGAAGAAGAAAAGAGAAGAGAACTTCTCTTCTTTCCTTCCACTCGCCAGCGTGCCCTAGGAGAGAGAGAGAGGAAGAGAGGAGAGGCTTAGGGTTGGGTGATCAATTGGATGTCTTGGTCTCATGACTCCATGAGTATATATAGGGCTACAATAGAGACCATGAGAAGGAGTTGGGTCTTGACCACCTAATGGATCAAGGCCCGATCCATTAATGAAGATTCATTCTACTAAAGGATCCTCATTGAACTACCTCACCAACCCCCATATTTAAATATGGACTCCACCTATTATGAGTACAAGTATCTCCCCGTGTTTAAGATATCGAATGCCCGTTAATTAATTAAATTACTGACAATTTAATTAATCAACATCTAGCTCCTTGAGTAGTACCACTCAACCTTATCATCATGTCGGACCAAGTCCGCCTGCAGGATTTAACATGATGAACCTTATGAGCGCCTCAAGGGGACATCATCAACCCAACTCCATGTAAATAATATTATTTCCCAACTTACCAGGCCTATCGATTTAACAGAATAAATCTCGCCCATTAGTAAATCAAAGAAATAAATATTTAAGTACATGCGTCTGTTATTATATCGGGATTAAGAGCATGTACTCCATAATAACTGAGGTTTGATTCAATTATAAAGTTAGTATAAATTGAATCACCTCTATGTCGGTCCTGCTCAATACACACAAAGTGCACTAGTGTAATTCTATGGTCAAGATAAACCAACATTGAATCACACTACAACCATCCATCTCAGTTGTGAGCCTCTACTTATACTCTACAAGGAGCTAATAACATGATCTTCTGTGTGACATCACACGCCATGTTATCTACAATGTAAAATATTAGACAATATGCACATACTAATATAAACATGCAAACAGTGATTTTGTGATTCTCTTTCAAAATGTAGATGTCTTATATAAAAGCAAGGTTTTTAGTATACATCCTAACAATGGTCATATATTGTCATAGTCGCAGAGGTTAAGTCGGATCTCAATTTTCTCGTCACTTGGGTAGGAATGATGCATTGCTAGATGTCGCTCATTTCTTATATGTCTAAAGTGGTTTAGACACATTGCCAACGTTAGGAGAACCTATTGGGTCACATACTAGGACACGATGCTTCGGAGATTAATTGATCTTAGTTTGACTAAGATTTGATCCGAATTAGATTAATTGAGTTAGACTCAAGTGAATCCAATTGGATTATGGGATTGAGATCTAATTTGAGTTTGACTCATTTAGATTATACTCAACCACATTTGAATAAGATATTAATTTATTAAAATATTTAATAAATTAATAATTGTGGAAGATGAAAAGTTTTTCTTCATTGGATGAAGAGAAGATGAAGAGCCACATGAGAAAATGTATTCTAAGTGGGTTTTTATTAGCATTAATGGAGGGAAGCTAAAAGGACAAAAACTATTCATATTCATGGGATGAGTATAAAAGAGTTTTTCTTGTCATTTGGATGAAGAACTTGTCATTCTTCCTTCCCTTCCTTCTCTTGGCCAAAATCCCTCTTCTCCCTCTCCTTCTTATTTTTCGAATCTCCTCTTGTGGCTAGGACCACAATGGTGATTCTTCTCCAAAGCTAGAGAGATTGTGTTCGTGTGGATACGCATAGAGATACGGACACTTAAACGTGCAAGTGATCTGGCAAACCTCGGTCAAGCGGGATAAGCGAAGGGCATGCGCCAAAGGTATACCTATACAATAGGAATTTGTAAATTATCTTTGTATGAATTTTCTTTTGCATGGATCGCTCGTGGGATCTATTATTTCCACTGTGTTTTTTTAATAGTTTTACCTATAGATTCCTACAATGATATCAGAGTCACTTACGAAAGATCATACAAAGTTTAGAAAAAATTTTATATGTGATATAGAAGTAGGACATAATTTTGTTATGGATTGTATAATGTATGAGCATTTGTTGAGATACAAAAATTTGTGTTAATCAAACTAAAAGTCCATAGCATTATCATATGAATATGAAAGTGTGCTAAGGTCTGATTCTGATTGTACTCAACAAATTTTATAACCTATAGTTTCGGCTCATGAGCATCTTAAAATTATAATAAAAATTGATGTCCTAAATCTATTGTGTGTGATTGATGACATGGTACATGGTTATGGCCTTAACCCCAATATGATTGGATGTATATGTGTGTGTGCATGTTGTAATATAATTCATAATACGTCCTGCGTGTCATGCTTTATCTCTATTTTTCTAATTGTAAAATAGATTTAGACTCGGATGTAAATCGAGTTTTCCTAATTTGTAATGTACAAAATGAGGAGTGGAATGTTCATTAAAGAATGAAGTTACAAAAAGGAAGCCGACGACACATCACGACCGAAGGATGCACTTGAACATGATGTTGTCCCTAGGTTGACCATCGATTTTTTCATTGGCTTGAGAAGATCGTAGTATACAGGTCATAACCATGTCATAGTTTACCGCTTATATATTGATATATGCAATGTGTGTATGTGATGCATGATTAGATAAATATTTATCTTAATTAAGTCAACTCGATATGCCTACCAATGTTTAGTACTCATAAACTACCTCGATCATTTATTGATGGGTTTGCCAAAGCAAAGCAACACATTTTATCTTGGTAGAGTGTAAGAGGGCAATTGTGATGTCCCGCTATCGAACTTTGGGTGAGACTTAACTAAGTCACCTCAATTGGATTGAGAAACTTAGAGGCATATCCCAAAAGTTGGGAAAATTAGGTAAGAGAACAATTATATAAAGTCTTGGGCGATTAGCCAAAGCTAACTCAAGATAATGTGTAATATGGATCTTGACCCTTTGTTTCTAAGAGTTACATAAAATATAATTAGTAAAATATTACCTACCTAATCTTGGGCAATTAGCCAAAGTTAACTCAAGATAAGGTATAATATGGATCTTATCCTGCATAAAGGTAATCGTTATTTGGTTTGGAGCTAGTGTGTGGGCAAATTGAGTTTGCCTACATCCATGACCCTACCAAAACTCTACAATACAGTGGAGTGTCATTTAATTAAAAACCTAATTAAATGATCTAGATATGATACTAATTTCTGCATATTTTATTATTATAGATCACCATGTCGTCTAACACGTCAAATACTCTCTCTCTCTCTGTGATTCGTCCTTGAGAAGGACAAGCTCAACGGAGCTAATTTCCTGGACTGGTACAGAAACTTGAGGATCGTCCTCAAACAAGAACGGAAACTGTACGTCCTAGAACAACCTCTTTAAAAAAGATGCTTACAAGAAGCATCAGGATGATGCACTTGATGTATCATGCCTTATGCTTGCCACCATGAACTCTGAGCTTCAGAAGCAACATGAGAACATGGATGCACATGATATGGTTGAGCACTTAAACAACTATATAAAGGGCAAGCTAGGCACGAGCGGTTTGAGGTGTCTAAGGTCCTATTTGCATGCAAAATGCAAGAAGGAACTCCCGTACGAACTCACGTACTCAAGATGATTTGGTATGTCGAGAACCTTGAAAGACTAGGATTTCAACTGGGTCAAGAATTGGCCATGAACCTTATCCTGCAATCATTGTTGGAAGGTATAATCAATTTGTATGAACTATAACATGAACGAAATTGACAAGCCATTGCCTGAGATGCTCAGCATGATGAGAACTGCTGAACCCAATCTCAAGAAAACCAAGACTAGTAATGTATTGATGGTATAGAAGGGCAAAGGTAAATAGAAACCTAATGGCAAAGGTAAGACCAAAGTCAAAGGCAAAGCCAACTCTACTGCACTAAAGGCCAAAGGCGAGGTGCCTAAGGAAAGGATCTGCTTCCACTGTGTTGAGATCGAACATTGGAAGCGGAATTGCAAACTCTACCTAGAGGAAGTAAAGAAGAAAAGAAGTGAGACTTCTACCTCAGGTATTTTTGTTATAGAAGTCAATCTATCTATTTCCTCTTCTTAAGTATTAGATACCGGTTATGCATCTCACATTTGTACTAATGTGTAGGGCCTTCGAAGAGCTAGATCTTTAACAAATGGCAAAGTAGACCTACGAGTAGGTAATGGCGCAAGAGTTGCTGCTATAGCTGTAGGAACACATTCCTTGTCTTTGTATACTGGGCTTATCTTAGAACTAGAGGAGTGCTTTTATGTACCTACACTAACTAAGAACATAATTTTTGTATCTTGTTTGGACAAAAAAGGCTTTTCATTTATCATAAAGGATAAATATTATTCTATAATGTTAAATGGCATGTTCTATTGTAGTGCACCACTTAAAAATGGACTCTATGTTTTAGACTTAGACAACCCAATTTATAACATAAATACCAAACGGTTCAAACCAAATAATTTGAACCAAACGTATCTCTGGCATTGTCGCTTAGGTCATATAAATAAGAGTCGCATATCCCAGCTTCATAAGGATAGATTACTGGATTCAATTGATTTTGAATCATATGAGACATGTGAATCTTGTCTTCTAGGCAAGATGGCCAAGACTCCATTGTGGACACACCGAAAGAGCGACAGACTTGTTAGGACTTATACATACTGATGTATGTGGCCCATTCAATGTCGCAGCTAGAAGAGGCTATCAGTACTTCATCACTTTCACTGATGATGACAGCCGATATGGCTATGAGTATCTCATGAAACACAAGTCAAAATCCTTTGACAAGTTCAAAGAATTTAAGAGTGAAGTACAAAACCAACTTGGCAAGAGGATTAAGATGCTTCGATCAGATCGAGGTGGTGAATACCTTAGCCAAGAGTTTTGTGACCATCTAGCAGAGTGTGGGATCATATCCCAACTCACTCCACCTGGAACACCACAATGGAATGGTGTATCCGAGTGGAGAAATCGTACTCTATTAGATATGGTACGATCGATGATGAGTCAGATAGATCTTCCTACTTCCTTCTAGGGATTCGCACTAGAGATGTCTCTTTTCACACTTAACCGAGCTCCATCAAAGGTCGTCATAAAGACATCATATACGATATGGACTGGGAAGAGTCCCACGATGTATTTTATGAGGATTTGGGGTTGTGAGGCTTAAGTTCGACGTCAAATCTCAGATAAACTTGGCCCCAAATCTAATAAGTGCTATTTTGTAGGATATCCTAAGGAAACAAAAGGATATTACTTCTACAATCTCACACTAGGCAAAGTGTTTGTCACTAGAAATGATATTTTTCTCGAATGAGAGTTTATTTCTAGAAAAAATAGTGAGAGTAAGATCCATCTTGAAGAAGTTCAAGATGCAGATAGTACTGAGGCCTTGATGTACATTGAATAGGCACCACAAAGTATTATGGATCATGAGATTGTTGCACAAGAAGTTGTGGAGCATCAACCTATTCAATTAGACCATCCTCTTCACAGATCTGATAGGATACGTCGTCAGCTTGAGATACTCATTTCTCTTATCTAACCATGATGACGTTATGCTTGTTGAGTTGACGAGCCTACATCCTACCAAGAAGTTGTGATAAGCCCAGATTCTGAGAAATGGCTAGAGGCCATGAAGTCCGAAATGGAATCCATGTACACTAACTAAGTATGAACCTTGGTTGATCCACCTGAGGGAATTAAACCCATTGGTTGTAGGTGGTGTTGGTGCAGGAAGCACTTAAGTCAAACCTGGGTTTTGATAATTGCAAAGGGTTCAGAAGTTAAGATGTTATTGTGATCTAACTTGTTCACTGAGTGTGCAGGAAGAAGTCCTAGGTACACTAGGCAAGAAGTCCTGGCAAAAGGCTGGGCAAAGAAGTCCTGGTCAAGGACTGGACAAGAAGTCCTGGCAAGGGGCTGGGCACCGAAGACCTGACCGGAAGTCAGGCAAAGAAGTCCTGGTCAATGACTGGGCAAGAAGTCCCGGCAATGGGCTGGGCACCAAAGACCTGACCGGAAGTTGGGCAAGAAGACCTGACCGGAAGTTGGGCACGAAGACCTGGTCAGGGGGATCGGGCAAAAGTCCAACCGGAGGAGCCGGTTGGCAAAAGGTAAACTCTCCTGAGAGGAGTAGGTGAGGATGCGTTCCCCGTCGAGGGAACAGTAGACGTCGGTTCGACCTAGGGTTCCATTTGGGAGACCCGAAGTCAGAACCAAGATAGCTATGGCTATAACTAATGCTTATTATGTTTTTGGGACTAACCTTAATTGCAGGGTCGAAGGACTGGTCGTCTGCAAGGAAGGTGCTTCACTGGGCCTAGGCGCCCGAATGGAGACAGGCGCCCGTATAGATACGGGTGCCCAAGAGTGAAGACAAAACCCAAAACATAGCTGCGAAGCCTCTGGACCATGCAGGATTAGGCGCCCGTGAGGTCACGAGCGCCCCCATCAGCTCAGGCACCCAAGTGGAGGTGGATAAGTGCTGACTGAGCCCGCGGATAAGGATTCGCGGATCGAAGGTCACGTGTCAGGTGCCCCCAACATCACAGGCGCCCGTATGAGCACTATAAAAGGGGCTCAACCCCAAGGCTTCAGCATAACCTTTTCTCAACGCTCCAAAGCTTTTCGTTCAAGCGCCACGCCCCGGCAAACTCCGACTTCGAAATCCCAGTGCCGACGACGACCCTCTGCTCTGAAATATAATCCACCTCGAGCGTCGGTAACGAAAAGTGTAGCAATTTCAATTTCCTAATATAATCTTGTACTTAACTTGTAAATCTTTATTGCGATTATAGTATTGCCCAAAGTAAACGGTCAAGGACCGTGGGCCTTGGAGTAGGAGCCGACCGCGACTCTGAACCAAGTAAAAAATTGACTTGTGTTCTTGCGTACTCTATTTTCTTTCCGCTGCGTATTTGCTCTTTCTTAAGTCCGAAAAGTTTTTAAACGATATTCACCCCCTCTATCGTTTTCCTCGATCCAACAAGTGGTATCAGAGCGGGTGGCTTAAATTTGGTGCAACCACCAATTTGAGAGTTTTCGGATTTTATGAAAAATTTTAATTTTTTTTTCTTTTTTGAATTTTCTCGTTAATCGAGGTTGGTGCAACACCACTCGATCATTTTTTTTTCAATTAATTTTTTTCCGCACTACTAATCCAAGACCAAGTCTTAGGACAGAATTTCTTTATTTTTGTTATGTCAGAAATTTTCATGGTCATGCAAGAGGGTTTCAGCACAGCCAGACCACCACTCTTCAGTGGAGAAGACTTCTCCTACTGGAAGAGTCGGATGAAAGTCCACCTGAAAACTCAGGTGGATATGTGGATTATTATCCAATCTGGCCTGGAAATCCCCAAGAATGCTGAAGGAGTGGCACAACATTACTCAGAATGGGACGCCTAGCTGAAGAAAAAGATCGAGGATGATGCAAAGGCAATCCAGACACTGCAATGCGGATTAACCAAAGAAGAACTGAACCGGGTGGGTCCCTTCAACAGTGCCAAAGAACTCTGGAGCAAGCTAATTGAATTGCACGAAGGTACCTCCAACACCAGAATCAGCAAAAGGGACCTACTGCTGAACAAATTGTACACAATCAAAATGAACGAAGGCGAGTCAGCAGCCCAGCTCCACGCCATGATCCAGGAGCTGATGAACGACCTGCACACAATCGGTCACAAGGTAGAAAACCGTGACCTTATCAGGTATACCCTAAATGCTTTCCCAAGAAATACTCTGTGGGCATCTATGGTAGATGCTTACAAAGTTTCTAGGGATCTTTCTAAAATTAAATTAGACGAATTATTTTTAGAATTGGAATTACACGAGCAGACTAACTGCACTTTGGCCGAGAAAGGTATTGCTTTTCTTGCAGGTAAACCCCAAGGAAAGGTGGCCAAGAAAAAGTCTCAACCTGCACCACCCGAGTCTGACTCAGACTCAGACTCAGAAGTAGTGAAGGGGATCGACCCAAGCTGGTTCGGCTAGCCCGGGACTACTACAAGGAGCTGAAGCATCAGACCAACAGAAGAAAAGCCAACTGAAGAAAGGAAGATCCAGCTGAACCCTCAACGTCAAAGACCAAATCAAATGTGACCTGCTACGAATGCAACAAGAAGGGACACTACAAATCGGAGTGCCCTAATCTAAAGGAAGCTAAGAAGACTCGAAGGAAGAAGGCTCTTCAAGACACGTGGGACGAATTTTCCTCCGAAGAAGAAGAAGAGGCCACTTCGGAAGACATCGACACCGGATCGGAATCGTAGCCGGATGACGGAAGGCTCTGTTGAGGCAATCTGTGGTCCGGAGTGACCAAGTGTTTTGATGTTTGGGCAAAGGGTTTAAGTTAGGTTTATCCTTGTGATCTTATATGTGTATGTTGAGTGTGCAGGTTGTACAGGTTACACATATGGACTTGACTAGACGGCCTCAGTACGGTGAAGGGTGGCATGGAGGCAAGATGGAGGCTTGCGTGTGCATCCGAGGGACTTTGGAGAGTAAGGACGATGAGCTGATGGGCGCGGACTTCGAGGCATGCGTGAAGGATGGCATGGAGGCAAGCTGGAGGCTTGCGTGCATCCGAGGGACGGGAGCCAAAAATGAAGAGGGCGCAAAGGCAACAGTCGAGGCTACGGAGGAGGAGTCAGTCGAGTCGTGAGGGTTCGAGTGCGGAGTGAATGTACTCGGGAAGGGTTTCAGCTTGGGACCAGTCGACTACTCTGGGAGCAGTCGACTGGTAGGTGGCTGATGAGTTGGCTGAGAATTCGAACGTTGGGGTGCAACGGTCAAATTTCAGTGGCACCAGTCGGCTGCCCTTGGAGCAGTCGACTGGTGGCGAGGGTTTCAGCCCGAGTCCTATTTAAAGAGGACGTTGTGATGGCTGAGATTCTTGACGAATCTTGTCTTGGTTAAAGGCAAGATAGTAGTCTTTGTGCTCAGAGGATTCCTTGAGATTGTGGTGAGGTTTCTCCACCCAGAAGGAGCGACAGAGCTAGCTGGAGGTTATCCGGGGATTGATCCACTGACGGATTCTTGGATTAGTCACCCGTCCGGGGTGGATACCAAGTAAATCCTAGTGTTAGCATTGGTTAGTATTTGTTTTGATTGTTTTTTATTGTATATTCCGCTGCGCTAACAATCTTGTAGAGACGTCTCCGAAAAAGTGCTATTCACCCCCATCTAGCACGCCTATCGATCTATCAGTTGGTATCAGAGCGAAAGACCGCTCTTGATCGGACTAATCGCCGAGGGAGCACACGCTAGAGGAAGAGGAACCATGGAAGACAAACTTGGGGAAGATATAAACTCACCACCTGTAACGACCCAGAAATTTTTTTTAATATTTTCTTTAAAATATTGATCATGTCTAGATAATTTTCCGAGGGACCTAGAGATATTAGTACGAACCTTAGCCTAGAAATCCATGATTTTTCTCATTTAAATTGAGAAACTAAGTACTAATGGGTCTTATATGGGCTTTTTAGTACCATGATTATTGATAGATTTTAGGTAAAATTTAATATAAATATAAATGGGTTTTAATGAGGAATATTAGTATGATTATGGGTGAGTTTTAAGGGAATTTTCGAAAAAAATAATAATAAAATAAAAATAAAGTGCATGCACCAAGGATTGAACCTTTGACCTCTTATACCACCATGCATGCACTAACCAATTCACCTAGCAAGGGAGTGCTATGAGGGAATGAAGTGGATTTTTGTTAAGGCTAAAGGAAGTGAAGAGTCACCATGAGAGGAGGCACCATGTCTTTTCACTTGCCCCTCTTCATTGTGTATAAATGAGAGATAACTTAACACTTAAGAGTTATTTCTCTTCTCTTCATCCACCAAGCCTCTCCCCTTCTTCTTCTTCATCCTTCTAGCCGAACCCCATAGGAGGGTTTTCCCTTGGGAAAAGTTCCCAAGAAAGCCTCTCCTTCAAGATCCAAGGTTTTTGTTCAAGGTTACAAAGACTAGAGGTGGTCAAAAGGCAACAAGGTCTTCATCCTTCTCCCAAATCTAAGGTCTATAACCAAGATAGTCTAAGGTAAGACTCCCTCACCTGTGGTATAATAGTTCTCCTTGAAGTTTATCATGATATGAAGTTTTGTTTGGGATTTTATGTTGAAAAGAAACCATGAACCCTAATCCTAAACTTTCGGCCACCATAGGTTTTGGGTCCAAGGTGATGTTAAAAACCTCACTCATGCTTTCTAATGTGTTCTCATGATGAATATAGAATAAAATATAATTTTGGGAAATTTTTAGGGCACCCTAAGACCCTTTAGGATTTGGGACCATTACCATGATTCCATGGTTAGGATTGGACC
This sequence comes from Boesenbergia rotunda, assembly GCA_024364735.1. Classification (NCBI taxonomy): domain Eukaryota; kingdom Viridiplantae; phylum Streptophyta; class Magnoliopsida; order Zingiberales; family Zingiberaceae; genus Boesenbergia; species Boesenbergia rotunda. Next base: position 36,521 of record JAGFNQ010000546.1, on the reverse strand, counting down.
TAACCCTTCAAGTATGTACCTTGTGTATCCTCATGATACAAGGGGAGGTTGAAGGTGATTTATGTGAATTTTCACAAGGCCTTGCAACCTTACAAGTTTCGACCAAGATGAGAAGTAGGGCTAAAAGTTAGGGTTTACTTCAAGTGTGGGTTCCAAAGGCCCCTATGGTATGGTATGGTTGATGTTTAATGTTTAATTGGGAATTTTATGAAATTTTTCCATGTGCCCATGGCCTTGCAAGTTTCGGCCTGTTAGTGATATGAGAGAAGTGTCCTAAGGCAATCGACTTATGATGTAAACATTTATTTTAATAAATGATAATTCACTATTTGAGTATACATGTTTTGTGTATTTGATTGGGATCTTAAACTCATCTACTGAATGTCCGTAATACAACTCACAGCATAAGAGAAATTGTGATGGGATCACAACTAGTGATTATCTCTAATGTGCAAATGTGAAGTATTGAAATTATCCCTAGTCGATAAATTGATGAAAACGGACACTATCAATTCTGTTGAGACTAGCATGGGTTATTCTCTAATCAGCTGATTCTCACTAGCTGGTGACATTGGGATGTCCGGAGATAAACATGGATGCTAGTTAAGGGAACTAGTTCATTGGAGTGACTAGCTGTAAGACTTCATATGGGAATCTACATTTAGATATGTCAATGAAGATCTTACTGCGGCTTAAGTGCGATGTTCCTTTGACTTGCGGTGTTCAAGTCATCTTGGTCATGGAGACTTATACTTTGACATCTTAAGCAAGCATCTCCGAGGAGGTGTGGACCCAGGATGATCGGGTATAAGCCGAAGGCCTGAAGATGTTTGAACAGCCTATAAAGGATTCACCACTCCTTGCGAGGAGATGTATACCCAGGCCTATCGTCGGATTGTTACTCAAAGCCTCTGGCCAGAGCATATCATGTCAAGAGTGCGAGTCTCTTAAATACATGAGAGTAATTAGAAATCCAAAGGACGAGGAAGACACTGCTTGGGCTAGGTGTGACGTAGTCAGCCTAGTGGGGACTGACACCATAGACCGTGTCCTGAACCAAGTGGGTATAAGGTGGTGAAGGGAATGAGGCACGATTCATTAGAGCTGCTGAAGGGTTTCAGAATAATTTCTTCTGAGGTCAAACCGTTGATCTTTCGATTAATTGGGGATCATGATGTACTACTAGGTGCCACTCATGATCGTTTTATAATTAATGGGTTAATTATAGACGGCCAACATAAATCGAAAGCCTATTTAGTCACACGCAATACGAGTAATCCGAGGGATTTAAAACGAGTTGAAAATTGGATTTTCCGATCAAGAGAAACAAGTCGAATCTGAGTTAGTCAGAGGCGCAATGGAAGCCAAAAATGGCTAAGTCTTTTGAAGGCTTTTTGGGCGAATTAAATGAGTTTAATTCGCGGTTTATTGGGTTGGTTTTGGCCGGCCAAAGAGGGTGTTAAACCCTCTTTGGTGGCCGGCCAAATAAGAGGAGAAAAACCAATTTAATTGGTTTAATTAATAAAATAAATCTAGTGTGATTTATTTTATAAATTATGGATAAATAAATTTGTATAAAGAAATTTATATAAATAAAATTTATAGAAATTTATTCTTTTATGGAAGATTAAAATAATCCACGAATTGGTTTATTTTAATTTTATAAAATCAATTATGAATTGATTTTTTCATAATAAGAAAGTTTATAAATTTCTTATAAAAATTTATTCCATAATTTAAAAGAGAAGAAGAATTAGTTTTATTATAAATTAGTTTATAATAAAGACTTGGTTTAAACGGAATAATTAATAAGAAAATTTATAAGATAAATTTCTTATAACTAATTCCGTTAATTCCGTTAATTCGGTTTAGAGGGAGACTTAGCAAAGGAGTTACTACTATATAAAGGAACCAAAGGCTAGCCCTTTATTCCAATTAAGAGATTAAGAATTCTCTCTCTCTCTCTCTTAATCTCTCCTCTCCTCCTTCTCTTCTTCCTCCCTTAGGGCCGGCGCACCCTAGCTCCTCTAGGGCCGGCGCCCAACCACAACCAAGGAGGTGGTGCCGTGAGCATTAAAGAAGAAGGAGAACCCGAACACGAAGAAGAAGAAGCGGATTGCGATTCCTCTCTTCCCGGAATTCGATTCTGTTACTTCGTTGGTTAGTTTTTCCATTATTTCTCTTATTCTTCTAGTTGTGCCTTCCGAGAATCTAGTAGTTCTCATCGGCACAAAACTCGTGACTTTGTGAAGTCATCCCGAAGAGAACTCGGCGTGGACGCGAATAGAGGCGGAGCTTCCAAGGGACGCTACGGTTGGATCTCGTCCCTTACTTCGAGTTACGAGAGGTACTTAGTAAATAAGTTTACTTTTCCGCAAAGTTCTATTTTATGATTATGTCAACACACCATAAGATTGCATGCTAGATACGAAGTTGAAATAATTTAGGAAATTATTTTATGCAAACTATTCCGCTGCACGTAAAAATTTTAAATTTTACGAACTCGTATCCTTATCGACATGCACCCGGTCCCAACAGTGGTATCAGAGCCGGTTAGTGTTCGACTTAATCATATAATTGTTTTGTGGAAAACTTTGTCATGATCTCAATTTCGGAAAATTTTTCCAATTATGGAAACTTTCAAATTATAATAAATTTTAGAATTAGGAATTTCAAAGTTTGGAAATCCTCATGAAATTTCGCAAACGTTTGAAATTTTCTAGTTTCTAAATTTTTATAATAATTGTGAAAATTTCCCATCTTTGGAAACTTTCCAATTTTGGAAAATTTTCTATTTTAGAAATTTTCCAACTTTGGAAATATGTAAGTTTTCTTTGTACCAGAAACTTACAATTATTCTGAAAACCTATCTTCGAAATCTCGCAATTTTGGGCACTTTCTTTTAAGAAAGTCTAGACAAATTCATGGACAGTTAATTGACAATTAAGTTTGAATTGGTTTTTAAATTGACAACAAAATTCTTTACTTTGGATTGAGCCTCGGGGAGCCGTCCAATTTAGAGTTAGTTGTTGTAATTTAATTTCCCAATTTTTAATTGAAATTGTCATGTTTGATTTGGATTGAGCCTCGGGGAGTCGTCCAATTGGATTTACAACACTTTACTTTTCTTTGGG
>JAGFNQ010000546.1:0-28841 GCA_024364735.1 Boesenbergia rotunda | reverse complement strand
GATGTTCTGAAAAGTTCAGAAAGGGACAAATGGCTTGAGGCCATGAAGTCGGAAATGGATTCCATGTACCAAAACCAAGTATGGGACTTGGTTAACCCACCTAAGGGATTAAACCCATAGGGTGCAAGTGGGTTTTCAAGAAGAAAACTGACATGGAAGGTAAGTTGTTACCTTTAAGGCTAGATTAGTGGCAAAAGATATCGTCAGAAACAAGAATTGATTATGACGAAACCTATTCGCCAGTAGCTATGCTTAAATCCATTCGGATGCTCCTAGCCATAGCAGCTCATTATGATTATGAGATATGGCAAATGGATGTGAAAACAACTTTCCTTAATGGAAACCTGCTTGAGGATGTATACATGATACAACCTGAAGGTTTCACATCGGTTGATAAAACCAAAGTATGCAAGCTTCGACGATCCATATATGGACTGAAGCAAGCATCTAGGAGCTGGAACATCCGTTTTGATGAGACAATCAAAGAGTTTGATTTCTCACAAAATCCTGACGAACCTTGTGTGTACAAGAAGGTTAGTGGGAGTACAGTCGTATTCCTAGTGTTATATGTCGATGACATATTACTTATAGGAAACGATATATCAGTCTTACAGTCGGTTAAAATTTGGTTGTCCAAAACTTTCTCCATGAAAGACCTGGGAGAAGCAACCTACATCCTTGGGATTAGAATCTATAGAGATAGATCAAAACGGTTGCTTGGTCTTTCGCAGTCTACATATATAGACCGAATGCTAAAAAGGTTTAGCATGTCGGAATCCAAGAAAGGTTACCTTCCCATCAGGCATGGGATCAACCTTTCAAAGTCTATGTGTCCGCGCACAGAAGACGAGAGGATTTGCATGAGTAAGATTCCCTATGCATCCACAATAGGATCTATCATGTATGCTATGTTATGTACTAGGCCTGATGTATCATATGCTCTAAGTGTCACGAGCAGATACCAGTCTGATCCAGGAATGGATCATTGGGCGGCTGTCAAGACAATCCTTAAGTACTTAAGAAGAACTAAGGATGTGTTCCTAATATATGGAAAAGGAGATCTGGTAATATGTGGGTATACAGATGCCAGACAGATAAGGATGACTCCAAATCTCAGTCTGGATTCGCATTTACTTTGAATGGAAGTGCAATAAGTTGGAAGAGTTCCAAACAAGACATAGTAGCGGATTCTACCACGGAAGCAGTTTGGATCAAGAAGTTTGTCTCGAAACTTGATGAGGTTCCAACCATTGATGAAGCAGTGCCGGTTTACTGCAACAACAATGGAGCTATTGCACAAGCAAAGGAACCAAGGTCTCATCAGCGATCCAAACACGTGCTTCACCGCTATCATCTGATCAGAGAGATTATAAGTAGGAATGACATACAAATTGAGAGAGTTCCCACTGAAAGGAACATAGCGGATCCTTTAACTAAGGCCTTGCCTCAAAGCAAGTTTGAGGGTCATGTCAGAGCTTGTGGTATTGGATACCGTAGCGATTGGCATTAGGCCAAGTGGGAGTTTGTTAGTGATATGAGAGAAGTGTCCTAAGGCAATCGCCTTATGATTGTAAACATTTATTTTAATAAATGATAATTCACTATTTGAGTATACATGTTTATGTATTTGATTGGGATCTTAAACTCATCTACTGAATGTCCGCAATACAACTCACAGCATAAGAGAATTTTTGATGGGATCACAACTTGTGATTATCTCTAAATGTGCAAATGTGAAGTATTGAAAATATCCCTAGTCAATGAATTGATAAAAACGGACACTATCAATTCTGTTGAGACTAGCATGGGTTATTCTCTAATCAGCTGATTCTCACTGGCTGGAGACATTGGGATGTCCGGAGATAAACATGGATGCTAGTTAAGGGAACTAGTTCATTGGAGTGACTAGCTGTAAGACTTCATATGGGAATCTACATGTAGATATGTCAATGAAGTTCTTACTGCAGCTTAAGTGCGATGTTCCTTTGACTTGCGGTGTTCAAGTCATCTTGGTCATGGAGACTTATACTTTAACATCTTAAGCAAGCATCTCCAAGGAGGTGTGGACCCAGGATGATTGGGTATAAGCCGAAGTGCCCGAAGATGTTTGAACAGCCTACAAAGGATTCACCACTCCTTGCGAGGTGATGTATACCCAGGCCTATCGTCGGATTGTTACTCAAAAACCTCTGGCCAGAGTATATCATGTTTAGAGTGCGAGTCTCTAAAATACATGAGAGTAATTAGAAATCCAATGGACGAGAAAGACACTACTTGGGCTAGGTGTGACGTAGTCAGCCTAGTGGGGACTGACACCATAGACCGTGTCCTGAACCAAGTGGGTATAAGGTGGTGAAGGGAATGGGTCACGATTCATTAGAGCTGCTGAAGGGTTTCAGAATAATTTCTTCTGAGGTCAAACCGTTGATCTTTCGATTAATTGGGGATCATGATGTACTACTAGGTGTCACTCATGATCGTTCTATAATTAGTTAAATTATAGACGACCAACATAAATCGAAAGCCTATTTAGTCACACGCACTACGAGTAATCCGAGGGATTTAAAATAAGTTAAAAATTGGATTTTCCGATCAAGAGAAAAAAAGTCGAATCTGAGTTAGTCAAAGGCGCAATGGAAGCTAAAAATAGCTAAGTCTTTTGAAGGCTTTTTGGGCGAATTAAATGAGTTTAATTCGCACGTTTCGGGTTGGTTTGGCCGGCCAAAGAGGGTGTCAAAACCCCTTTGGTGGCCGGCCACAATAAGAGGAGAAAACCAATTAATTTTGGTTTAATTAATAAAATAAATCTAGTGCGATTTATTTTATAAATTATGGATAAATAAATTTGTATAGAGAAATTTATATAAATAAAATTTATAGAAATTTATTCCTTTATGGAAGATTAAAATAATCCATGAATTAGTTTATTTTAATTTTATAAAATCAATTATGAATTGATTTTTCCATAATAAGAAAGTTTATAAATTTCTTATAAAATTTATTCCATAATTTAAAGAGAAGAAGAATTAGTTTTATTATAAATTAGTTTATAATAAAGACTCGGTTTAAACGGAATAATTAATAAGAAAATTTATAAGATAAATTTCTTATAACTAATTCCGTTAAATCCGTTAATTCGGTTTAGAGGGAGACTTAGCAAAGGAGTTGCTACTATATAAAGGAACCAAAGGCTAGCCCTTATTCCCAATTAAGAGATTAATTATTCTCTCCCTCTCTCTCTTAATCTCTTCTCTCTTCTCTTCTTCCCTCTCTTGCCTAGGGTCGGCACCCACCCTAGAGAATTAGGGCCGGCGCACAAAGGACTCCTTGGAGGAGGCCGTGAGCTTCAAGAAGAAGAAGGAGAACCCGAATACGAAGAAGAAGAAGCGGATAGCGACTCCTCTCTTCTCGGAATTCGATTCCGTTACTTCGTTGGTTAGTTTCCTATCTTTCCTCTCTTGTTCATCTAGTTGTGCCTTTCGAGAATCTAGTAGTTCTCGTCGGCACAAAACTCGTGACTTTGCGAAGTCATCCCGAAGAGAACTCGGCGTGGACGCGAATAGAGGCGGAGCTTCCAAGGGACGCTACGGTTGGATCTCGTCCCTTACTTCGAGTTACGAGAGGTACTTGGTAAATTTGTTTACTTTTTCGCAAAGTTTTATTTTATGATTATGTCAACACAATGTAAGGTTGCATGCTAGATACGAAGTTAAAATAATTTAGGAAATTATTTTATGCAAACTCTTCCGCTGCACGTAAAAAATTTTGAATTTTACGAACTCGTATCCTTGTCGACATGCACCCGGTCCCAACACCTAGAGTTCGCGCCCCATTTGGAAATTTTTTTTTTACAAAATACATCATAGCTAAGAATTGAACCACAGATACCTGGAATGACAATTAATCATCCTTCTACTACACCATAGGGCCCAAGAGCACCAAAATGAACTTAAAAGAACTTATAAATAGTTGATAACTCATAAACAAAAAATGTCAATCAGGTCAGATCACTTTTGACCCAACCTGATTTGGCTCATCCTAGCTAGTGTTGAATATAGCTCGGTAAACTTTAAGACTGCTTTTGATAAAGGGTAATCAGTCTTGTAATGCAATCAGGATTACATTATAAGATGATAATTTTATTTGGTATAATTTTAAAACTGTAATATAATATAATCTGCATTACAAAATCTAGTCACTAGTGGAAAAAAGGCTTTTAACACCGGTTATTTTCGACTTTTAACACCGGTTCCGGAACCGGTGTTGATCCAGCCGGCATTGTAAGTATAGACTTTTAACACCGGTTAACAAACCGGTGTAATATATAGATTTAACACCGGTTAATAACCGTTGTTAAAAGTTCAATTATGAGGCGGGAAAGCCATTTTAGACACCGGTTATTTTAAATAACCGGCGTTCAAACATCATTTTTAACACCAGTTCTGGAAACAACCGGTGTTAAAACATCATTTTTAACACCGGTTCTGGAAACAACCGGTGTTAAAACATCATTTTTAACACCGGTTCTGGGAACAACCGGTGTTAAAAATGATGTTTTAACACCGGTTCTAGAAACAACCGGTGTCAAAAGTCTTAATTTTTTATATAAATTTCATATTTATTTTTATTTATAATTTTTCTAGACATATAAAAGACTTTAATTTTTAATGTATATATATAAGAATAACAATTATATATATAAGAATAACAATTTTTCTAGAAACAACCGGTATATATTTTTAATTTATATATATAAGAATAACAATTATATTAAAAAAAGACTTTAATTATATTAAAAGTAAAACAAGTTCTAAAATAATAGTTAAATATCAATGTTACAAATAAACGGAATCAAAAAAATGTAGTAGAAATACATGTATGCTCCCATATCGATACTTGATACTAGCCTTCCATTCTTCATGGTAGACTTGGAAACTGGACCACCAGCAATCTCTCTTGTAAAATCTGAAGATTCTGAAGGCAACAAAGTAGGATAGAAATCAAATAGAGTTGGGGTTTGGGTTTTTAAGAGACAAGAAGTCTGAAAAAATACCTTCAATCACTTTAGATGGCTTTAAACGCTCAAGTACAATTGTCAAAGCAGGTCCCTTCAAATCCTTCATACATTTGGTAATATGCAAATTAGAAGGAAAAAGGTGATGAGATTCGAAGTCATCATTGTCATAAGGAGAAGAAAACAAAGGTTTTTTATAAAGGTTCACATACTGCCTCTTGTCCACAGACTCTAAGAACTTCAACAATACAAGACTCAGCAGCCTTGCGAACATCAACTGATTTATCCTGAACAAAGAAATGTATTCGCTGAGTATTTCTATCCAAAGAAAATGCACCTTATGCAACTTTTATTCAGACTTACAGTCATAGCAGTAGCAATTGGCTTAAAAAGTTGTGAAGCATCAGGTAAATCATTTGCCTCTGACAAATGTCTTGTTAACCAATCAAAAAGATCCTTTCATCCCTCAGCGCCAAGTTTTGCATCAGATAAAGTGATTGTAATATACAGAATCTAGAAAAAATGCATTGGATAAAATATATTACCAACCAATAAGTGGAGAAACCAAAGGAGATTGCCATAGATCCAAAGGTACCATTTTATCAAGGTGAACTGCAAAGACCCATGAATCTAAAGTATTTAATGTGCATTCTCTCATGTGCTTCTTGTTATCACCTAGACACTACAATACATCTGACAGTATCCCCTGTACAAGAAGCAATAACAATGGTAGGCTTAAAGTAACTTGGAAAAATTAAAAACTGTTTGTTCAATTGGGCTACCTACCTTACTAGATTTCTCAACAGGAAGGCCCATTGCTGATGCAAGACCACCAATAGTAACCAAAGTCGACATTATCAAGTTTTTGTTACTATCATATAAGAGGCTCCTAAGAGCACCAAACAACTCCACTAGCATTTGACATTCAACATAGGCGAAGTGAATTCACAAATCATGAGACCAAGCAACAAAGAAAATATGTTGAAACACACACCAGTTCCAGCAGGTTGGATACGCTTATGTGCTTCATCCAGAATTTTATTAACAGACTCAATGGATTCCAAACGAACCTATACATTGAGAGAAGCAAATTCAGTTTTCATTAACACAGAAACGCTAGTGATTATAAAAGATTGGATAATGAGTCTGAATCTTATACTTTCCAATCAGAATTTCCAAAATCCTTCAACAAATTAGGTGTTATCTTTGCACTAATATCTTCGCGAGGAAGTCCATCTGATCCAGATGCAGGAGTAGGCAATTCAGAATCCAAAACTTTTACCAATTTCTTGGGAGTTGCTGCAACACCCTGTCAATTATCAAATAAGTAGCCATAGTGATGGATTAAATAAATCCAACAACAAGATCATGTCTCATCATTCATATTTTACCTCATATGGGTTCTTTTCACACTCAGCATCCAAAGCACTCAAAAGAGCAGGCTTGACATCAGTCAGAAAACCTTTAATGTCCGAGAAAGCAAAATTTAAGATTCTCATGGTCATAATTACACAACATAGACAAAATAAAAATACACAACATAGACAAAATAAAAATACACCCCGACATAATAAAAGTAAACAAAAATAGATAAAGTAAAAGTTCAATAATTTACAACTCAGGACAAAATAGAATTTCAACTCATACAAAGTTGAGTTAAAATGAGATTCACGGCCAAAAAACTAATTACCAGAAGCCATGCATCCCAAAAAATCTAATTGCCAGAAGCCAAAAAACTAATTGCTTCAAGAATAAGGAATAAATTACTCAAATAGCTTACATGGAAACATTACTGTATTTAAATATGCAAAATTGTAACTCAAAAAGTTATCAAATTCAATAAATATTTCACTAAAAATCAATACCTAACAATTATTTCTTCAAGAAATAAAACGAATAGAAAGATTAAAGAAAAAAGGAACAGAAAGATTAAAGGGGAAAATAAGAAATAATTTCTTTCAAAAATAGGGAAAAAACAACTAAGCATGGTATTGAATCAATTCTGCACTCTAAGGAAAAATTAGAGATTAAGGAGAGAAAAAAAAAGAGACATCTTATATTTTTCGTGGAAAACCTACCGTCGACGGTGGTGTAGGGGGTGGTTGCAACGAGGAGAAGAAGAGGAAAAGTCGGCTTGTACTCGCTGTGATTGAGAGCAAGAGGAGGGCTTCACGTGTGTTGCTAGAGCTCGGAGACGGCGCTCCTGTGGCTTGCTCCGCGTTCTCGAAGAGGGCGGCGTCGGGCGGAGCTCAGCGGCGTCGGGCGGAGCTCAGCGGCGTCGGGCGAGAGGGAGAGAAGGAAAGGAGGGGGAAAAGAGGAGGGGTCGGGTTTAGGGTTCGGCGGAAGGTTAGTTTATATATTACCTAATTTAAAATTTTCTCTTATTTATATATATAAATATATTTCAAAAATCAAATATTTTCTTAAATAATTCATAATAGATAGCGATCAATTTCCTCTATAAATATTTTCAAAAATTTAGAAAAATTATTTTAAAATCTTTCATATGACGGTTTCTAATTTTTAACCTCCTATTTATGATAATTATTCATAAATTTATATATATATATTCCTATATATATATTTATATATATTATTTTATTCTATACATTTATTTACTATTATTATTATTTTATTTTTATTTTAATTTTTTATGACCGACCAAAAGTTAGACTATTATAATTGACATGTATGACTTAATTAAGAATAAGGCATGCGCGCGAAAAACATATGACCACGGTTATTTACAAAATCATAGTCAAATATATTTTTAACACCGGTTGTTAAAAGAACCGGTGTTAAAAGTATTTTAAAGTTCAAATAATTATAACATATGACCCCGGTTATTTATAAAACCATAGTTAAATATATTTTTAACACCGGTTGTTAAAAGAACCGGTGTTAAAAGTATTTTAAAGTTCAAATAATTACAAAAATGCCACCGCCTTTTTTTTTAACACCGGTTTTAATACAACCGGTGTTAAAGGCCGTTGTTAAAGGTCTTTTTTGTACTAGTGAGTTAAAGTCTTGTAATCTGAATTACAAGATCAGCAATGGCGGAGCCAGAAATTATAATTTACCCGGGCTAAAAAAATTTTAAGACGCTTGGACAAATAAAAATTTTTTTTTGATCGTTAATGCATATTGTGAACCAAAAACCATACAATTCAAATCCATACAAAGTTTCAAGATACTCAACTAAAATTCAAAGTTTCAAAGAAGATACTTAACAATAGATGGTACACGTCTTCCTCCAAAAAAAAGTACAATCACCTATTCAGATTTTCCACCTATTCTGCAATGAAAGAATTTTAAAAAATCAGATGAGTTTAATAGCACAAAATAATATACGGATATTAGTTTACTAAAAAGTAACATCGCTAATTAAAGTGGATAAATTACTTCCAAATTCACAGTTCGAGTTCTGTATTATGGAGTAGAGGCAACTACACCTAAAATACGTATCCAAAATCAAAATAAAACAATTACCTAATACAGTTTAATTGTCGCTCCAGCTATAATTTCCAATTGAAGAACTTTCACGCCATCAACTTCCTACAGAAAAATAGAAAAAAAATAACATAGATAACTCACAAAGTAAAAAAATCATTTTATGATCGATATATACATACACATGTTATTGAAGTTGTGCTCTACGATTCTTCAAAGTATAATATTCATCAATTATTGAATCTGAATCAATATTTGAAGCAAACTCTCTCTCAATGTAGATAATCATAGAATCTGTCAGAAAATCCTCTCCCATTCTATTATGAAGAACTGTTTTGACATGCTTCATAGCCGAAAATGCACGCTCTGTAGTTGCCGTAGAAACAGGCAAAGTTAACACTAGACGAATCAACTTATCAATCAAATTATAGTATTGGAATTTTTTTGTTTCAAACAACCCTTGGCACAATTCTAAGATAGTGGACATATTCTGAAAATTTTCATGACAAATCACATCAAGCTCATAATGTTGTAGTTGACATCTCAAATTATGCATTTCTTGTTCAGTGAAGTCCTCAGGATAATACTTCTCAGCGAGAGTACAAATCTTATCAATATTGAACCAATTAAAGTTATCTTTTGGATCCAAAGCAGAGCTAAGCATAAGAAGTTCTACTGTCTCATCACTAAATCTAGAGTTTAACTCTTCCAACTGAAAATCTATTGCGGCATTAAATATATCATAATGAAAGTGATGCTCAACTGTGATGGTATCCTTTTGCTGGAATGAACGACTAGAATGTTTATAACGAGCACTCATCTCTGGTATATCAACGTCCAATCTTGTGCAAAATGTTTGACATATGAAAGAAGAATATCAAAACCTTCATTTCTCAATGTAAGAAGAAGTGCTTTAGTTGTAGAGACCAAATCCATTGCATTTATGATATCAAGAGATTTTTTTTGTAAGTCACGACAAAGTAAATCTGTGATCCCCATAATTTTATGCATCAAATGCAAAATAAAAATGAAATCAAAAGACTTCATCACTATTAAAGAACCACTAGCTTCCCCACGCATTGAATTAGATGAACCATCAGTGATAATATTTTCAAGCACATCAATAATTGCATTATACTTATCTATTAAGCTGCAAATAGAATCAAAATGGGAGCTCCAACGAGTAGTTCCTGCTCGATGCAAAGTACCAATTTGATTAGCTCCTCTCCCAGTTTCGCGTTCACCAGCACCAATAGAACGTGCAATTTCATTAACTTGAGCAGATTGTAACTCAGCATTGCGTTTGGAAGAAGAAGAAACCAGATTAACAATGGTTGTCATATTTGAAAAGAAAAGCCATATAGAGGTCTCATTTTCAGCAGCTGCAACTAACGCTAGTTGAAGTCGGTGGGCAAAACAATGTACATAATATGCATAGGGGCAATCTTTAAGAAATAAAGCTTGCAATCCATTAAAAGCACCACTCATGTTGCTAGCACCATCATACCCTTGACCCCGCATATTATGTATTTCTAAATTATATCTAGTGAGAACATCACATATCTCTTTCTTAAGTGTTGCAGCAGTGGTGTCATGAACATGCACAATTTGAAAAAAAACGCTCCTGTAAATAACCATGAACATCAACAAATCTCAAAATTATTGTCATTTGTTCTTTGTTAGATACATCCTTTGCTTCGTCCACCAAAATACAAAACTTAGAATCTCCAATTTCATCACGAATTTTATTTCTGACTCTATTACCAATAATATGCAGGATTTCTTTTTGAACTTCTGGTGAGGTATACTTTGCATTTCCTCGAGCTTTCTCTAAGATAACATCGCCAATACCAGTATTCCATTTTCCCAAAAGTTTTAGCATCTCAATGAAATTACCACAATTTTGGGAATCTAAAGATTCATCATGACCTCTCAATCCACATGCTTGCAAGCTAAGCCAACGGACACTCTCAATTGTTGCTGCAAGCCTTAATCGATTCTTTTGAATTTGTTCAGAAAATTCTCGATTCATAACTTTTTCTATATGTCGAGTTGCATTCATCACATCAATAATAGATTTAGCAGATTTATTATGCACTGAGTTATAACTTCCTATGTGAGACAAAAAGGCACACTTGGCTCCATCATTAACGCGCTTCCAACTTTTAAACCCTTCAACTGTAAATGCAAATTGTTGTGCTTCACTTGTTTCAAAAAGATAGCATGGAAAACAAAATGCTGCATCCTTTGTAGGAGAGTACTCTAACCATGGAAATTTTTTAAACCATGCATATTGAAATTGACGATGTTGCTTTCCTGATTCAGATCGTGGGTACTCTTGCAATTTAGGTTGATATGGCCCCATTTTGATATAAACTTGTCTAATTTCATCACGATGATTAACATGATGTCGCCACATGGAAATACGCAATCCAGGATCTCGTTCAAGTGATGTTTCATCAAACTCAACTCTTTGAGATTTAGAAGGAGGTTCGAACTCCTCATTAGGAACGGATATATTAGTCCTGGCCCTCTCGGATGATGAAGGATTATCAATTCTTGGCTTAAAGAATGACAGAATATTGTTTTCTCCTTTTCTCTCTTGATTTGACATTAAAATAACCTAACACAAATAAATCTTAACATGATTAACATAGAATCTTATAAATTTTAAATAACGATTTCTAATAGATAGTAGGGTACCTAATCCAAACATAATAAATAGATCCAAGAACTGGCAAAATGAACTTACATGAATTATGAAAATTGAACATTGACAAGGTTAATTTTGTCTATATTCTTCAACAAAGTTAAACCATCACTGCGAATTTGAAAGACAACTAATAATATTATTTAATCAAATAAGACAAAAGGTTACCTTATCAAATGTTGCTTAAGCCTTTTTTGAGTTAGCACATCCCATCCCTTCTTTGTGCTGTAATCCAATAAGCCTCATTGGTTAAAGCCCATCAAATGATCCACTTCTCTTCATTCACTTTAAAATCCACCATTGAATTGTAAGGCCAAATGCCAATGGATGCTACGGCAGCAGTGAGCAGCCAAAAAGCTTATAAAACCTTCTTTGTTCTTACTTCTTTCTTAAGTAAGAAAAAAGATGAAAGAAAGATTCCTTATATACGCCATATTGGGCATAGGAAAACCAAAGAGCGAAGATCCTGTATTCAGTGTATTGTTAGCATAGGTCGAAGTTCACTGTAATGAGAAGGAGTTAGAAGATTGACTGCTTCGTCAATTTATACCGAAGATCGATCGGTGTCACGGCGTGTAGATCTCCTGCCAAATAGCGGTCGGCCGCCGGAGCACCAAACAGCAAGACTGGAGGAGGAAGAGGAAATAGGAGGAGTTCCAAACTTCCGATGGTGGCGTCGCCTTCTGAAGTTTGGCGTCCAAGACTCCAAGTCTCCAAGTTTCGTCGGGCAGAGGCGGCGAAGATCGATCGGCGTCACGGCATGTAGATCTCCTGCCAAACAGCGGTTGGCTACCGGAGCACCAAACAGCAAGACTGGAGGAGGAAGAGGAAATAGGAGGAGTTCCGAACTTCCGATGGTGGCGTCGCCTTCTGAAGTTTGGCGTCCAGGACTCCAAGTCTCCAATTTCGTCGGGCAGACTGCAGAGGCGGCCGATGCGAACTGCGAAGGATTTAGGATAATAAATTCCCTCTTTTTCCTATTTGCAGAATTGCAGGCTACCGGGCTATGCTATTTGCAGGCTACCGGGCTAAACCTTAACATTAAATAACCCAAGTTGGTTTTAAAATAGAGATAATAGAAATTGTAATTAAATGGACCCCGGGCTACAGCCCGGGTACAGTGAAACGTGGCTCCGCCCTTGAAGATCAGTAACATGTAATCTGAATTATATTACAGATTCAATTATATTACAAATAGGATATATTATAATTAACCAAATGAAGCCTAAATCATACCATATCAAACTAGACTTAAATTGCGAGTTGGATCAGGCAGCGACAGTACGTTGACAGGTGAACTGGGCTAAGGATATCTTAGTCCTGAGGTTTGCTGAGCTCGAAACAAACTCAATCTGAGCATGAACCTTGGCTGACCACTACGCATATGTTAGGTTTGATCTAGCTCAAATACTTTAAAATATACAAAGTTAATTTTATTTAAGAAATTAAAATTTCTATATGACTTAAAAAATACTTAAAATTTATATAAAATCGTAAATTTTTATTTTTATTTTTAATTTTTTTATGGCTTTTTAATTTTCACGATTTTTTTTAAAATTATTATTATTATTATTATTATTTTAAAAATGACTTATTTATGGTACAATTAAATTCGAATAAAATTAACTTATTTTATGGTATTTAATTATGTTTTTAAGCCTTTCTATAAATTTACATCACCTCAAATTAATGTTTTTATTTTTTATCCATCTATTTTCGTACATCCACATATTTATATGGCCCTGAATATTTTTATCTCTATCAAAACGTCATACCGTCAAGAATGACCCCTCGTGACTATCCCTCAAATTGGTAAGAATAGGCCCCGAAGTTACGGTATAGCGGCAGGGTGACTAATCACTATCTCAGACGAGGTTCGATCTTCAATTAAGACGTATTTGTAGAAATTTTTTCTCCAAATGAAACGTGAATCCTGAGATGCTGGTCTTCTATACCGTCCATCGTAAGCGCTTCCTGATTTATCTTAGCAGTCGGTAGAAAATTTTCATGAGGTCGAATCGATCGTACGAGATTAAAAAAATCTCTTTGATTATTTTTTTTCAAATTGGTAAGAATAGAACCTCCTACCGAATTTTGACCCACCCGATCATTACTATTATTATCCCACGTACTTACCAACCTTGGCAACCTTTTTATTAAGGGTGTCAAAAATCAAACACGACCCGATGATTCAACCCGAATCGATCCGAAAAAAATCAGGTTCGGGTTGAAAATTTTCGGGTTCGGGTCGGGTTCGGGTTGGAGGATTTCGGGTTGAAAATTTTCGGGTCGGGTTCGGGTCGGGTCGGGTCGGGTTCGGGTTGACCCGAATTTAATGTTTTGTGATTTTTTGGGGTTAAATCAAATTTTATTTTCAAAATTAAGATATTTTTATGTATATTAATATCAATATTAGTATAATTATGATGGAGTATTGAGATAAAAGTGAAGAATTATAGAAAAAATAGCGAAAAAAGACATTTTGAATAGGTTTTTTCGGGTTATTCGGGTTGGGTTCGGGTTGGTCGGGTTGGTCAGGTTCGGGTTCGGGTTCGGGTTTGGGCGTTTCGGGTTGAGTTCGGGTCGGGTTCGGGTTGGGAGTTTAAAAAAAAAAATTTCAACCCTACCCGAACCCGATCCCATCCGAATTGACACCCCTACTTTATATCTCTACCATTCTCACAATTGGTGGGCATTGTAAACGGTGTGGTGATGAGCGGTCGAATTCATTCTCGACCGTGAGAATTCAAATTCCTCGTTAGACATTTTTGAACGTCCAGGGAATTTGAACCATTGGTAAAGTTGGGCTCTCTCTGATAGATGATTTAAGGGATCGAATCATTTATCTCAAAATTAATTGGATTGATCATAAGAACGGGATATTTAAATTATAAATAATAATAATTTAGTTAACAAAAAATATAATAATTATAATAATAATAGTCAACATCGGTCAATCTTGTAGTATCGTGATGCCTAACTCATTCTGTCCTTTAGCTAAGCTGTACCCATTTGACTTGTTCAGACTTTCTTGCAAAAGGGCAAGGCGCCGAGAGTTGCGGCAAAGAAGGTGGCAGAAGGGAGACTTCAACCACAAAATCTCAATATTTCTGATAGCATACTTTTCCATTCCATGATCGATATGTCAGTTCTTATGCACACAAGAGTTGATAATTATGATATCAGATAAATTTATATATAGTCATAAAAAACCGCGCGATCTCCAATATTATTATATATTTGTATATGGATTGTGCTTAAGAGTCTAAGAGATGTGAACATGAACCATGAAAGTAATGATGAAAATTTTTTTTCTTAATGAAGATTTTCCTCATTAATATACTCTGAAATGCACTTGTTTACAAATACAATAATCAAATTGCCAAAGAGAAGAGGGAGATTGCAGAGAGAGAGAGAGAGAAACCTGCACTCAGTCTGATAAACACGAAGCCTCAAATACAGCATTAAACTGGAGGAGGAGGAGGAGGAAGAATAGGACTTACAGATGGATTTCTGTGCGGCGAGGGCGGCGGTGAGAATCGTCGATTGCTGCTGACTTTGTGGAGGCTATTCATGTTCATCTTCTCCCTTCTTCCTGCACTCATTCCAGACCTTAATTAAATGACAAAAAGTACCCAAATCTTTCTATATATAAAAAGAGAGACTACCAAGAGCTTGCGTGCTAGATAGCACGAGGAAGACGAGCAGCAGCAGCATGCCTTTGACAGAAGCCATCGTGGGACGAGAAGACGACGATAGGCAAAGACTTCAGAAATATCAGTAATGGAGTTAGAAATTTATATGGAAACAAGGGAAGAAATGGAGAAAGACTACACACCAGGTCTTTTTCTTTGCCTACCTCCTATGGTCAAATTCATTGACAACATACAAATGATCATAAACTTGAGACGACTTCACGGTCAACCGAGGACTACCCTTAGCAAGAGGATGGTAGTTTTGTTACAATGGGGGTGAGAGATAAATTTTCAATTGACACATGCCTTAGGAAGAAAAAGAAAATTCCTCCTCCTACTCTCAAGTCATTTGACGGTTGATTATAAATTGACATTGTTATTTATCTCCCTTCACATAATCTGAGGACAGATTATGAGGGACACCTGAGATAAGTGTGTAATAATCTTTTATTACTATTCCGGAAGGAATCTACGTCGACGGCCAGTAACCGAAGTTCGACCCACGTGGATGCTGACAGGAGAGGAGAAACTTCGCGCCCTGTGAGATCAACACGAGCGTTACGGAAACAAGCCAGAGGTTGTCCGGCGGAGCCCACTCCGACGCTCAAGTCAGTGCCTCGTTGGAGAAAAAGAGAAATCGGAAAAATTGTATGAGTTGTAGAGAGTTCGTAACCCCCTACTATAGGGGTTAGACTACCTTTTATACCTGTGGCGGCAGACTTGCCGTGTCGCTATGATCTATGTCACGTCCCCCCTTTTCGGCGGTTACTGGATACCCTTTGAAACAGTCCACGCCGTCATTACGTGTTTCGACCCATTGCAGCATTTAAGGATCATGATGACTCCGCGTTAATGGGGGTGTTTATCCATAGATCCGAGAAAAGAGGGGGGATCGTTACTTGAGGTCGAATGCTACTTGGGCTGCGCTTCCCCGAGGTGATCTCGGAGTCTTTTGGCCTGGGAGATCGCAAGCGTTCTACTCCCCCGAGGTGATCTCAGGACTCGGCTTCCCGGGGTGATCCCAGGAGGGATTTTCTTATCTGATCTTCCAGGGCGTGTCTCCCGAGAGGGGCGTTGGAGGCTCTCTTCCCGAGAGTGTCCCGAGAGCTCTAACAGAGGAGTCGCTCAGATTCGTCACATCTTACCACGCAGCTTCTCTAACCCACGTATCCGTCATGGGCTATTCAACCCCATCATAAGTCCCTCCCTTCAAGTCTGATCAAAGGAAGTGTGGTTGACTGATCGGACTAGTGTGGTGGTGAAGAAACTGCGTCCCTGAGGGACTTTGCACCCGTTACTGCTCCTTTAGTAGTCATGCGGGGTACTTAGGCTTAGGGGGGTTGATTGCCTCTCCTACCGAGGCACCAGAGGGAGAAGTTGCACCGCCTCCATCTATCGTGCCTTCAGAGACCCCCGCTACTGAGAAAAGATAGCGGAAGTGGCAATCCCATCGGGATCGCCTCCTGAAGAGGTTAAAGAAGGACATATCTTCAGAGTTCCTGTGCTCTCCCACCCACGAGGATGCGGCTCCTCAGTCTCCGAGAGTTTGGGAAGGACCTTCCTCCCCCGCCGCCACGACCACGGCTCCCATCACCGACGCCCCGGTTCCCCCGACCGACCATCCGGCTACTCCACGCGGTAAGGAGGCGTCCAGGGACCTGCCCAGCTCCCACCGGAAGGCCCCAATAAAGAAGAAGAAGGCGACAGACAGTTCCCAATCCATCCGGATAAAGGGGGTCGCCTTTGAGGGTTCGCTGATGTCTTCCAGTTCAAAGGAGGACGTCCTCGACCCGAGTGACATCCCCAGCCATTCAGGGCCCCCTACTGAGGAAATTCTTCCTCCTCCCATTCTACCGTGGCAGGTAGCTGGATCAACTCAATATCTGGGCATGCTACATCAGTCTCTACTGACGGTGACTATACTGGAGCTCTTCTTCTTTATTTTGATGCTTTGTCCTGATTGTCTTTGTCCCACCCCGTAGGTTGCCTCTAACTGTGCAGCCACAAGCTGCTTGTTGTGCTCCAAGGGAGTCACTGAAGACCTTCTTCAGCAGGTGGCGGCCGCCGAGGTGGAGGTTGGTCGTGCCCACGAAGCCGACCTCCTACAGTTGGAGGTTAGCCGAGCCCTCCGCACAAAGATAGAGTATTACCTCAGTACCCTAATAGCTTCTGAGGATACTTTGCACGGGTATCGACTCCGGGAATGCCTTGGGTCCGAGAAGAACCGAGCCCTCACTGAGAACTTGCAGAAAATGTCCCAAGAGCGGGAGCAGCTCCAGACTCAGATGAGGGAGTTGTCTGATCAACTCGACCTCCTGGAATCTGCCAAGAAAGCCCTGGAGGACCAGAATACGGAACAGGAGCGCCTAATGTCTCTCAAAGAATATGACTTAGAACTATCGGCTTCTTATGCTGCCGACCTCCAGGAGCAGGTTACCCGGGTCAAGGCCCAAGCTTCCGCTGTTACCCAGAAGTTCCAAGAAGCATTAGGGGCTCAGGATTGTTTATCCCGAGAGGTGGCGACGCTGAAGGTTGCCAAGGAGGAGGTTGAGGCCAAATTGCAGCAGCAGCAGAGTGACCACGCAGCCCAACTGTCCAAGGCTAAAGAGGAGTCTAAGGCTAAGTTCCTGCAATCGGAGGAGTACGTCGAGATTTTAGCCGGGTAGGCATTGAAGCACCTCAAACAGGGCTTCCATGGCGTTATCAGCAAGTTGGAGAAGGACCAACTGCTAAAGCCAGGAGCAGACTTGAGCGCTATAACTATCCAGCGGGTTTAGGACGAGCTTACTCCTGAAGAGCAGGACCTATAGAATCGTTCCTGGCCTGGGCCCGGGCTCCCTAGCCACTCCTTGTTCGCTGCATTTTCTTCTTCTTTTTAGGCTTTCTCTTGTAGGATAAGTATGTAGTCACTTCAACTTTGAATGTAAACATCCCTGGCCTTCTTATATTTTGAGTGATTTCCTGCCTACCTTAAGATGTTTTGTCTCTGGCCAGTGCCCCACCTCCCAGTGAGAGCCGAGGATTCCCTCTGCCTCAAGCATATAGGGGGCAAGCACCCCCATCTTAAGAGATAAGGGTTCCATGGGGACAGTAGGTTTTTGCGGCTCTTGGCGGGGCATGTGCAGCACCGAGGCCAAGCCTACTCACCGAGAGGCAGTAGGGTTTTGCAGTTCTTGGCCGAGCATGTGCAATACCGAGATCAAGCCTACTCACCGAGAGGCAGTAGGATTTTGCAGCTCTTGGTCGGGCCTGTGCAGCACCGAGGCTAAGCCTAATCACCGAGAGGCAGTAGGGTTTTGCAGCTCTTGGCCGGACATGTGCAGCACCGAGGCCAAGCCTAATCACCGAGAGGCAGTAGGGTTTTGCAGCTCTTGGCCGGACATGTGCAGCACCGAGGCCAAGCCTACTCACCAAGAGGCAGTAGAGTTTTGCAGCTCTTGGCCGGGCCGGGCAGGTGTAGCATCGAGGCCAAGTCTACTCACGGAAAAGGCAGTAGGGTTTTGCAACTCTTGGTCGGGCCTGTGCAACACCGAGGCCAAGCCTACTCACCGAGAGACAGTAGGGTTTTGTACAGTTGAGATTCAACGCTCTCCGCATAATATTCCGTTTATGCATTTCATTTATTAAACTGCAAGGCAGTTAAAATAAAGAATACAATAGGCCAACAAACAACACAATACCTCACCGGGTACGATAAGGGCGGAGATAGTTGGTGTGCAATGGCCTTTCCAACCTCTTGCCTTTATTATCTTCTAGATAATAGCTACCTCCGATGAGCTTTTTGACGATAACATATGGTTCGTCCCACTCAAACTTGGCTGTCTTTCTCAAAATCTTGAAGAATGGAAGGGTTTTATTAGCGGATTTGGAGATGAACCAGGACAACGCCGTTATTCTTCCATTCAACCGCTGTACCTCCTTGAAGTTGCGAGGGGGCGGCATATCCAGGATAGCTTTTACTTTTTCCGCATTGGCTTCGATCCCCCTCTCTATCACCATGTAGCCCAGGAACCGCCCGCACTTTACCCCAAACAAACACTTAGTGGGGTTTAGCTTCAGCCGATTGGACCTTAGGGTGGCGAATGTCTCTTCCAAGTCGGCTATCATGTCACCTCCTTTGTCGGTCTTGACTAGGATATCGTCCATGTACACCTCGATGTTTCTCCCGATCTAGTGTCTAAAGACTTTGTCCATCATCCGCTGGTACGTGGCACCAGCGTTGCACAAGCCGAAAGACATGACATTGTAACAATACGTGCCGTCAGCCGTCACAGAACTGACTTTCTCCTAGTCTTCGGGAGCAAGCGAGACTTGGTGGTAGCCTTGGTAAGCATCCAACATTGAGATGAACTCACAACCGGTTGTGGAGTCCACCAACTGATCTATCCAAGGTAGGGGATAACAATCTTTGGGGCAAGCTTTATTCAAATCGCGAAAGTCGATGCAGACCCGCCATTTACCTCTTGGCTTAGGGATGAGGACTACATTAGCCAGCCAGGCCGGGAATTACACTTCTCTAATGTGTTCGGCTTTTAATAATTTCTAAACTTCGTCTCGGATAGCTTGATCGATCTTGCTTGAGCGCAAAGTGTCTCCGTTTCTGCTTCACAGGTCAGGCTCCCGGCTTAACATGCAGATGGTGCATGGCTAACGTTGGTGGAACTCCTTTGATTTCTTCAGTGGCTCAGGCGAAGACGTCTTTGTGGCTCCGCAGGCAATCCACGAGATGACTTCTTACCTCTGGCACAAGGTCGAGGACGATCCGCGTAACTACCCCTCCATGTTAAGGGTGAATCTGCACCTCCTCACTCTCGACCTCCCTTCATTCTTCCTTAGGTCCTTCGTCTTCTCGCGGGTGGGCGAGATCTACTTGCAAGACTTCGCGGAGATCAAAGTCCTCCTTCCTCCGAGCCATGGGTTCTTCCGCCGGCTCTGCCATCGGTGCTCCTTCAGGTGCTTTACTGGATTCCCATAGACGACGCCAAACTTGTTCCTGAAGGAATCTACGTCGATGACCAGTCACCGAAGTTCAACCCACGTGGATGCTGACGGGAGGGGAGGAACTTCGCGCCTTGCGAGATCAACACGAGCGTTAGGGGAACACGCCGGAGGTTGTCCGGCGGAGCCCACTCCGACGCTCAAGTCAGTGCCTCATTGGAGAAAAAGAGAAAGCAGAAAGACTGTATGAGTTGTAGAGAGTTCGTAACCCTCTACTAGAGGGGTTAGATTACCTTTTATACCTGTGGTGGCAGACTTGGCGCGTCCCCATGATCTATGCCATGTCCCCCCTTTTCGGCGGTTACTGGATAGTCTTTGAAACGGTTCACATTGTCATTACGTGTTTCAATCCGTTGTGGCATTTAAGGATCATGATGATTCCGCGTTAATTGGGATGCTTATCCATAGATCCGAGAAAAGAGGGGGGATCGTTACTTGAGGTTGAATGCTACTCGGGCTCCGCTTCCCCGAGGTGATCTCGGGGTCTTCTGGCCCGGGCGATCACAGGCGCTCTACTTCCCCGAGATGATCTCAGGACCTGGCTTCCCAGGGTGATCCCGGAAGAGATTTTCTGATCTGATCTTCTAGGGCGTGTCTCCCGAGAGGGGCCTTGGAGGCTCTCTTCCCGAGAGTGTCCCGAGCTCTAACAGAGGAGTCGCTCAGACTTGTCACGTCTTGCCACGCAGCTTTTCTATCTCACGTGTCCGCCACGGGCTATTCAACCCCATCAATTACAATTCTATAGTAATGGAGAAGGATGATGTTGGTGGAAAAAGGTGACAAAAGACGATTCGCAGTGCCCCCACTAATCCGTCTCAGAATCAATATGGAGAAGGTAAATTATAAGGATTATTAACTTGTATACTGTGGCCAACACATGGAAAGGGCGGGCATATGATGGTGGTGGAAAAAGACAGTAGGATATGTAGTCAATTTGATATCACAACCTTGATTTTAATAAGTTTAAGATGTACTATAGGTTGAAATTTAATAGATTAGGAAATAGATTCTTTAAAAAAAATATCCCATTAGTTATTTAACTTTTTCATACAAAGAATAGATCTGCTAAAGTAAAATTATTCTCTTCTAGAGTGAGTGAAGTTGTTTTGAAATGTTGATTTCAAATAGAAAATAAAAAATTGTGAAATAAAAAAATTAAGAGGCGAGTAGGTGGATGTTAAAAAAATCAAAATGATTTTACGAGAGAATAATAAATTTAATATTTTTTACTAAGAAAATAAAAATTAATTAGTGAATTCAATATGAATTTATGAGATTTTTATTTTGTTAATCTATCCAAAATTCTCAAAATTGTAAGACAAATCCATGCGGACTGTAGTAAGGTTATTGATTAAAATCCTAATAAAAGTTAAATTATGCATAAGATAAGTATTTTAATAACGCTTTTGTTTTATTTATCCAAGTTGAACTTGTAAATAATTTTTTTATAATTCAGATATTTAACTCTTCCAACTAATTATTTTTACAAGGGATCAATTTAGCCCGATAAAAATTTTTATCGACCACTAAGATTTTTTGTGGTTGTCTATCCGAAACGATCAAAGTTCTTAGATTTATCATTCTAATAGAGAAAAATATCCTATAGTATATCGTAGTTCGGATTCAAACTTAGATGTTTGAAAAAGGCGAAACGCTCGCCCCCAGCGCCCTCGCCAGCCCACTCCAGGACCAACACGGAGGAGGTAAATCACGGTTATCACTGGTGTGGTGAGGCGCCTGGGGTCGAGGGAATTTAATGCCAGCAGACCAGGATTTTATTCCTGTGCGCAACTGGCGACCCTCGACTCTGAGACCTCCGATTCAAGCAGCAGACGCCTTACCATCCGATTCAGCCCGTGGGGACGGATTCAAACTTAGATGTGAACTTATAAATAGTTGACAAGTTGGGAGCTAAAGATGGCAGTCGGGTCAGGTCATGTACGATCAATTTGACTTGGTCCGACTTAACTCCTGCGATCAGTGAGATTCAGGTTGAGTCATATTGGACTTAGGTTGGACTGCAAATTGGGACAAGCAAGGGCGGCTTAGCCAACTGGTGAGATGGGCTAGGGACGGCGTCTCAATCGTGCTGAGTTTTAATTTCTTCATCATCAATTGTCATAAAATGTATCGGGGGAATCATTTTATGATTATGCATCGACTGTTAGGCTAACAAGCACTATGCTCATGTTCATTCTCAGTCACTCCGATCCATTGGAGGTCAACTATTAACTACGATAAATTGAAACTCCGTCTAAAAAATTTTATCGAGAAAGTTTAGGATTACCGAAACTTCAGAGGAGGTTTAAAGATAACGGTTGAGGTTATCATTGAGTTTGGAATGCTAAATGGCTTAACACCCAAACTTCGGAGGGTTAATGGGTTTAAAGCATAAATTTGAGGGTCTATCTGCAATAGATCAAATGGGAGAGGGGCTTGTATGCTTAAATCCCTAATTAGAAGGGTAAGGTTTGGTTAACTAAAAATGGGAGGGGTTTTATGCAAAGTGGCATAACCTAAAGGATCTTTCTCCACAGATCGCAACCACGCCTCATGCGTTCAGATTTGGGTACCCCCTCTAAGCCTTCATCTTCTTCCCCCGATCTCGCTTCATCCGTAAGATCCATGCAGACGACTCTCCCTCCTCATGCGATCTCGTCACTGACCGGTTGGAGTCGCCACCCCTTCCTTTTTCTCTCAACTGATGTCCTCTCAACCGACATCTCACTGCCATCCCTAGTTCGGGCAGAGAGGGATGGGTTGCCGCGAAGGACTGTCGTTGGAGAAAGGACTTCCCTCCGTCCATCAGCAGCCTTTCTCTGATTTCCGGCGAGAGAGAGTGATTCATTGATGCACCAACGGCAGAGCTTGGATTTGTGCTCTAACAGTTTGTCTCTTTGTGGCGATTGATCTGATTTCACCGGATCTAGACAAGGGAGCGATGCCAATGCATTCCAGGTGAGGATCTATGGTTTTGGTTTTATTGTGTAGGATCTGAGTTGTTTTGTGTCGATTGTGGATGAGTTGCTTTGGTATTTATTCTGCTCTTGATTCTGGGGGTTAGCTGTAGATTTCGATCAGATTGTAGACCCGATTGTAGCACCTTACCATGAGCTTGGGATTGGGTAGGAATGCTGATCAGGAATAGTTGTTGTAATCAACTATTTTGAATTAAATTGTCTTCTTTTGGGTTGAAGCTTATCGTGAGCTTTGATGGATGATCTCTGGATTCTATTGGGATTGCTTCTTGTTACTTGCTATATGTTGAATCCTAGAGAGTGAGCTATTTTAGAAGCTTGTGTATGTTAGTTTTGATTTGGATTTGGTAGTATAACGTAATTATGTAGACAAATGGAGTGTTGGATCAATTTGGGATGTGTGGGTTCTGCTCTGTTGAGAACTTGTTGTCAATGGTGTTGACACTTGATTCATTCTCTTAGGTTATGGTTTGTTCCAGATTTTGGTGGGTTGATGTTGGTTAGCTTTGGATTAGAGAAATGATTTCTGAATTGGATTTCTGATCAAATTGGGTTCTAGATGAGTCCATTGGTGCTTCCATTTGAGGAGGAACTCTACTTTGGATTTGGTTTCGGTTGATGGTTTAGTTTTCTAGAAATTCGGATGGTGATTATGATTGGCTCAGTTTAGATTAGTAGTAATAAGGGTGATCCTTGATCTGTTGTGGGATTGAGATGAGTTTCCTCTTGTGGAATGAGTATATTGAGTTTTGGATTTAATATCTTGTGCTTTCCATTATCAGATTATAGATCTTTGTGTTGAATTGTGTTTGGATCAGTATGATGGTGTATGATTCGATCTTGGATTAGTTATTTGTGTTATGAGATTAGATCAGTAATAATGGTGTGGGGTTCTCATCAAATCTGTTGGGTTGGTTCTTGGGTTCTTGGTTGAGTTTAAAACCTAAGAGTTAATCAAATCTTAACTACACTAAGTAGTTAGGAACTTATCATTTAATTAGATGTAATTAAATGAAAAAGGTGAGTAGATTAACCCTAATAGGGTTAAGGGATTTGTTTTGCTACTTAATAATTGTTATGATAACTATTTAAATATGTCCTTTGATACAGGGCCTTGATTGGGATTTATTGTTGCGGATTATTTGGCAGGTGGTTCTCTACGTATACGAGTTCTTCCATTTGGAGGCGGGTACTTCTTGCTTGTCTTCTTTAGATTCACATTACCTTTGTGCATGACTATTTATATTTGTGCAGTAGATTTTATTTACCTTATATTTATTACTGTTGTTATCCTGCTTAATACTTATTGCTTTATCTAGGATATGATCTAATTTCCTTCTATACAGTCTCGTTTTATTGCTATCTGATTCTATATAGTATTTGTGCGAGCATATGCACGTAGATATAGTAGCATGTCATTGTATGGTTGCATCGATCGATATATAGTTATACTTGTATGTGTACCTAAATGTATGATGATTAGGTTATGATACCTGTATTCGACCTATGCATATTACGTTGAGTTAGGTATTGATGATCTGGTAGGGGTTGCATGAGTTAGAGTCATGCACCATTCATGCATTGTTGCATGCCGGCGATCATCAGTTCCATTGTGATTTGAGCCCGCTGTCCATTACATGATCTGCACACACGACCACTCATGGGTTAGTGGATACCGTTGAGTGTGTACATTTGCTTTATACTGCTCCACTCGGTCACTCATGGGTAGTGGTTTCGGAGCATAGTAGCAGGTAGGGATCCCTCCTCTTCTGATAGACTAGAGGAGATGAGAGAATATCTCCTCCATATTAGGGATGGAAATAGGCCAGGCGTCCTGTCAGGGGCCTGTGACCTGGCCTGTATTTGGCCTAGCCTGGCCTGTTTAAAAATAAAATAACAATCAGGTCCTTTTAAAAGCCTGTTTTTCTTATCAGGCCAGGCCCAGGCTCAATATAAAGCTTATGAGGCCTGACAGGCCGGCCTGGGTCTGTTAAAATTACATTATACAAATTGTCAAAATAGAGTTTTGATCCTTAGACCTCTTACAAGCAAACCCTTATCTACACCCTACTAGCCAACACACCCCAAATCTATTTTGATTATATTGTACATATTTTATATATTTACTTTGGAAGGAACATATATATTTATGGTATTTTTAACTAATTTATTAAATTAGTATATTGGATAATCGAATATTCGAATTGAATTGTTATATTTTATATATTAGAAGTATTTTGGATAATCGAATTAAATTACAGACTTTGTAAACAGGCCACAGGTCAGGCCAGGCTATTGAACAGGCCAGGCTCAGGCCTAGAATAAACCCTGTAACAGGCCACAGGTCAGGTTCAGGCCTGTTTGCTATTATATAGGCCTGGCCTGTTAAGATGAAAGCCTAGCCTGGCCTGACCTGTTTCCATCTCTACTCCATATATACATGGGGCGGAGCGATAACTCCACCAACATCCTGTCCACTCGGTCACTCAGGAGCAGTATGATATGAGCCTGCACATGCTCATATGTTTGACATGCACATACAGGAGATATTATGTATTTGGTTTTATGACCCTGCACCTGCTCGTATGATACGCGCATTTTATGATTCAGGATAGGTCGATTTCTGGTATGTACATTCATTTGGTACTTTCAGTTATGCATATTCTGATATTTCCTTTGAGACTGTATCCTGTTATTTCTGTATAGCTTATTCAGTTATTTTTTATGTCATGCATACCTTTCTCTATACCCGCAGAGTCCACTTGGACTCACCACTCGTCATCATGTTTCTATTTTCAGGTTGATAGGTCGTCAAGGGAGCTCAGTTGCCAATCCTAGGTCCCTACGACTCCGGCTTTGGGTGCTTCCGCGAGTTTCTATTTCTATTACAGCATACTTCTTGTTTTGTATTTGATTTGTGATGTGGACTTGTATTGAGTGATATTTGATTCATGGTTTTGTATTTTTGAGTCTTCTGTTGGACTTTATGGGGATTGTTTTGTTGCACGCCTGCCTAAAGGGTAGCTTAGGTGAGTATTATAGTTTTATTGTTGAGATTCATTTACTTTCCTATAGTATATCTCTTGTTTTGAGGTCTGAGGCCATTATTATATTGTGTGTTGTATGTATGTTCTAAATTGTCCGTCAT
Organism: Boesenbergia rotunda; assembly: GCA_024364735.1. Lineage (NCBI taxonomy): Eukaryota > Viridiplantae > Streptophyta > Magnoliopsida > Zingiberales > Zingiberaceae > Boesenbergia > Boesenbergia rotunda. The sequence continues at coordinate 2,848 of JAGFNQ010000546.1, read as the reverse complement.
GCATGGGAGATATTGTCCGATTATATTAGATCAGTGACTTCTCTGATATCAGAGCGTGACAAACTCCTTGTGGTGTTACATAGAAAATCAGATTAGTTGGGGCCTTTATGATATAATACGCTTTATATCAGTATATAGTTCCATCAATATATCTATTATTGGTAGTAAAAGGTGTTTTGTTCATCTCAGCGCCCCTGTCAATTTGTCCCAAGATCAATACAAAAAAGATAAATCATGAGGACTACTAACCTGAGGACTACTAACCTAGACAATAACTAACAAATAAGGGAGGACAAACACTTTACTTCGACAAGATTTGTATATATTTTTCCTTTTATGGATTGTGAACATGAGCAATGTACACCAAATCTACCAGAGATGATTTTCCTCTTTAATATATATATTCCGAAATGCACTTGATTTCAAATACAATGATCAAATTCTAGAAGAGTGAGAACATTGCAGAGATATATATATATATCTCAATCGGGTAACATGAAGCCTCCCTCAAATTAATACCACATTAAGAAGGAGGGCAAGACGGCGGAGGAATACGTTGAGGTTTAGGACTTTGAGATGGATTTCCTTGAGGCGAGGGTGGCGGATAGTATTGTCGACGATCGCTGCCGACCAATTTGCCATGGTTATTCATGCCCATATTCTCTCTACTTCCTACACTTATTCTAAGCTGATCAAATAAATTCATATTTATCTAAAATTTAAGATAAAAAAGAGAGAATACAAGAGCTTGCGTGCCAAATAGCACAGGAAGAGGATCAGCAGTGGAAGCCCTTATTGGAAGCCATCAAGGGACGAGAAGGATGATAGAAGACAGACTTGAAAATTATCGGCAATAGATGAGTTTAAATTTATATGGAGACAAGGAGAGAAATGGAGGTTTCTTTGCCTACCTCCATTTGGCAGCAGCTTGGCCAACTTCCTTGACAATGCACAAGGGAACAACCTAAACACGATCTGAATCCAAACACAACTTGAAACTTTTAAATCTGAACCCAAATATATAACTCAACCAATCGGAACAACCTAACCCAATTAAAGAAAAGACTTTCCTCCCTTTTTTTTTAAATAATTTTTCACTTTTATTTTAGTAATTTATTATTATCATACGAACCTTGATATTGATATACATAAGACTATTTTATTTTATACCAAAACATCCATATGCTAATCTTAAATTCTAGTTAATTTGAGTGAAACCTGATCCTTACATAATCTGAAAATCCTCAACTTGAACCTGTGAAAACACTCAACCAAACCTGATATTTTTTGATATGACTATGATTGAATTCATTTTTAACACCCCTAATTAAAATGATTCTATTTTGATAAGAGGATAATAATATTTTTTAGTGAGAAAAAAAAATTTAATTAGTGAATTATTGACTAAATTCTAATGTAAGAAGTTAAATTATGGTTTTATAATATAAGTACGATAATAAAACTTCTATTTACTTATACAAAGAACTATAATTAAATAGTTGAAACTCAGGAACTAAAGATGCCAATCGATCATCGAGTCAGATCAGTTATGACCTAGCTTGACTTGGCTGAAGCTTGCTCGTGTTTAGTAAGATTTAGGTTGACGTATGATATCAAACTCAACTTAAACTGCGAGTTGGGTCAGACAAGGATAGTCCTGAGTTTGTTGAGCTCGAAACTAACTCAATCCGAGCACGAGCCGAGGCTGAACAATAAGATCTAGCTCAAATACTTAAAAATATTAAAAATAAAATAAATTTTTAAAAAATTAGAATTTTTATATGAATTAAAAAGTACTCACAAATTTGTATAAAAATTATAAATATTATTTTTATGGTCTTTTAAGTTTTATGATTTTTAATTGACTCAGGCAATATATGTAAGTACAACTAAGTTGTCCCGGGAGTATGATGTAATGAAAGGGCTATCAAGAATTTACGGTTCGCTCCTTAGTTATGGTAAATTTTAAAAATTTTTCTTTCAAATGGGACGCACAATCATAGGATGTTACACTTCTAGACTACCCACGACGAACGTTTCTTAATTTACTTTGGTGGAAACTTTTCATGGATCATACCTCATATTCGATAAAGAAATAAAACGCACAGTGAAAGTAAATGCCTTAGTAAAAACTTTGGCCGTCACTCGGCGACATGTCTGATTTCCGATCGTCGATCGGACACTATCGACAGTCTCTGATCACCGTCCCGAATCAAACTATACCTTGGGGATGATGAACCCGTCAAGATCGCTTGCAACGGTAAATCTATTGAAATTGACGGTGAATAATACGGGATCACAATGGCATATTTATTTTTAATATTTTTATTTTTTTTTATCCTATCTGTCTTCTTCGTATATCCACGTATTTATTTTAATATTTTTTTTAAAGCCATTCGCATCTGCCAACTTACTTCATTAACCAATTTAGTTACATAAATTAATTTATAATAATTTTTTTAATAATTCAGATCTTTAATTTTCATGACCGATTAATTCTATAGGCGAATGATCTCGTCCTATGAAACTATCAGAGTAAATCGGGGATGCAGATGGATTTTGATGGATAGATCAGTGTCATATTAATTTATAATAATAATAATAATAATAATAATAATAATAATAATAATTTCGGAAGCGAAATACGGATGACGAGTCACTAAAGTGTAGCCCATGGTGACGGTGATGGTGACGGTGACGGAGAGAGGATGCTCACATCCTACGAGATTAATGGGCGTTAAAGGGAATGCATCGGAAAATTTTCCGGTGGAGCTCTCTCCGACGTTCAAGTCAAAAATCTTATCTTTCTCGAAGGATAATGAGGAATCAAATTTGCTATATTTCGGAA
>JAGFNQ010000545.1:165588-267395 GCA_024364735.1 Boesenbergia rotunda | reverse complement strand
TTTGATCCCCAAGCCTCTCTCTTCTCTTCTCTCCCTCTTAGGTTTTCGGCGCAACAAGAGAAGAAGGGTTCCCCCCTTCGGTTCTCTCCACCTCCTCCACCAAGCTCCGGCTGAGACTCAAGGAAGCAAGGTAGAGATCTTCTCCACCTTGCGTGATGATCAGGGAGGGCAGAGGAGGCGTCGGTGGCCGGTGAAAGGCGGCGCAACCAAGAGGTTGCGGCGACGCAAGGTTGAGGGAGAAGAGGAAATTTCGGGCTGTTGGGGTTGAGAAGAAGGTTGTTTCTTTCCTTCTTCTTCTTCTCCATCTTCCTCTCTAAGTCTGCTGCTGGTCGGAGGGCTTAGAGCCGGCTCCGGCGGACGGCGGCGCAAGGGAAGAGGAAGAGGGTGGCCGGCGGCGCAAACCCTAGGAGCTAGGGTTTTTGGCTGGTTGGAGAAGTGGATTGTTTGGAGCTCTTGGTGATCTCGGATCGCGGTAGATTGTCGCCCACATGACATCTGCGAAGGGAGGGACATAAGGTAGAAGACCGCGAGGTGATCGGAAAGGTATAACTTTCCCTTCGCTCCCTTGTATTTCCTTATGTTATTTTTGTGCCATGTTTATATGTCTTGTCATTTTATGTTTAAGAATTTATTGTTTTGAGTGCAAATATGTTTAATAAATTCTTAACTAGACCCCGACCATAAACACAAAAGCCAGCGATCAACTCGTCACCTTTTCCGCGATCGAACGGTCGAGCAAATTGCAAGGTCAATTTTGGTAATTGGCTAAGTTGCAATTTGGATCGTTCGATACGGCATGAGACGGTCGATGGGAGACGGGTCTCCACTCGGATTAAATTTTTAATCCGTAGACGTGGAGAGGTCTCTCGGATCGACTAGGTATTTGCTAGGGAAACCCACCAAGCCATACCCAACAAGATCTTCCTACTTCCTTCTAGGGATTTGCTCCAGAGACGACTCTTTTCACACTTAACCGAGCTTCATCAAAAGTCGTCATAAATACACCATATATGATATGAACTGGAAAGAGCCCCACGATATCTTTTATGAAGATTTGGGGTTGTGAGGCTTATGTTCGACGTCAAGTCTCAGATAAACTAGGACACAAATTTGATAAGTGTTATTTTGTAGGATATCCTAAGGAAACGAAGGGATATTACTTCTACAATCCCACACTAGGTAAAGTATTTGTCGCTAGAAATGACGTTTTTCTAGAAAGAGAGTTTATTTCTAGAAGAAATAGTGGGAGTAAAATCCATCATGAAGAAGTTTAAGATGCAGATAGTACTGAGGCCTTGATGGACATTGAACAGACACCACAAAGTGTTGTGGATCATGAGATTGTTGTACAAGAAGTTGTGGAACAATAACCTGTTCAAGTAGACCAACCTCTTCGCAGATCTGATAGGATATATTGTCAGTCTGAGAGATACTCATTTCTCTTGTTTGACCATGATGACGTTATGCTTGTTGAGTTGAAAGAGCCTACATCCTATTAAGAAGCTGTGATGAGCCTAGATTCTAAGAAATGGCTAGAGGTCATGAGGTCCGAAATGAAATCCATGTACACTAACTAAGTATGGACTAAACTCATTGGGTGTAAGTGGATTTTTAAGAGAAAGATTGACATGGATGGTCTTATGCATACCTATAAAGGGTGATTGGTAGCTAAAGGTTTCAAGCAGATTTATGGTATCGACTATGATGAAACATTTTCACCAGTTGTAATGCTTAAGTCTATTTGGATCATGCTTGCTATTGTAGCTTACAATGATTACAAGATCTGGCAGATGGATGTCAAAATCGCATTCCTGAATGGGAATCTACTCGAGGATATGTACATGACACAACCTAAGGATTTTGTAGTTTCAGAGCATGCTGGAAAGGTATGTAAGTTGCAAATGTCCATTTATGGGCTAAAGCAAGCTTCTCGAAGCTGGAATCTTCGATTCGATGATGCAATCAAAGTATTTGGTTTCATCAAAAATGAAGATGAACCATGTGTCTACAAGAGGGTTAGTGGGAGCATAGTTATCTTCCTGATCTTGTATATGGATGACATACTCCTCATTGGAAATGATATCCTTTCACTACAGTCTGTGAAGACGTGGCTAGGAAATTATTTCTCAATGAAAGACTTAAGTGAAGCAGCCTATATCCTAGGCATCAAGATCTATAGAGATAGATCTAAGAGATTGCTTGGCTTAAGTCAATGTACATATATTGACAAGGTGCTAAATCGTTTTCCCATGTAGAATTCCAAGAAGGGATTTCTGCCGATGTCATATGGTGTGAGTCTTTCGAACACTCAATGTCCCTCTTCTAAGGAGGATAAAGACCGCATGGATTAGATCTCTTATGCATCTGCTATATGGTCTATCATGTACGTCATACTTTGTACTCGTCCAGATGTCTCGTATGCTTTGAGCATGATGAGTAGATACCAATCAAATCCAGGTGAAAGTCACTGAATAGCTGTCAAGAATATTCTTAAGTACTTATGAAGTACGAAAGAATATTCTTGATATTTGGAGGCAATGAGGAGCTAGCTGTAAAGGGTTACAGTGATGCAAACTTCCAAACCGACAGGGATGATTTTAGATCGCAGTCAAGGTATGTATTTTGCTTGAATGGTGGCGTTGTGAGCTGGAAGAGTTCGAAGCAGGTCACAATCACAGATTCTACAACAGAGGTCGAGTATATTGCTGCGTCTGATGCAGCAAAGGAGGTTGTTTGGATCCGGAAGTTCATTACAGAGCTTGGTGTGGTTCCTAGTATAGCAGACCCGATAGACCTCTATTGTGACAATAATGAGGCTATTGCATAAGCTAAGAAATCTCACTCTCATTAGCAGATCAAACACATACTACGACGCTTCCATCTCATTCGAGAGATCATCAATAGAGGAGATGTGAGGATATGCAGAGTACCTACTGATGCTAACATCGCAGATCCTTTGACCAAGATTTTGGCACGGAGGAAGCATGATGGTCACACTAGGTCACTGGATATTAGATATTACAGTGATTGACACTAATGCTAATGGGAGATTGTTAGTAGGAGCCCTAGAGCCAATTATGTGATGATTGACTAGGGACTTTTGTATCATATTCTATTATCAATAAAGATAATGTTTGGTTATTATACTTACTTTATATTTGTGTCAAATAACTAATTATAATAATGTCCTTAGCTAGTAGGTTCTTATCTACATCATATCGATTGGTTGAATCGATAGTGAGATGATGTAGAGAACACTACACTAAACCATTCCTAGTCAAGCATTAATATTCAAGGACAATATTAATGCATGGAGACTAGCATGTAGGTCAATTGATGATTTAAGCTCACAAGTCATGGATATGTAATATCAAGTTGGCACATGGGTATACATTAGAGAATGTGTATTGAATTGACTCATCATGAGAAAGTTTCATTGATTGTCATATGAGTATCATAAACTTTCTCATGTGACTATTAGTATGAATACTCCTTAGACCTGAAGTCACTACGGTTCCCTATATAAGGAGTTATGTACTTTAATATCGTCAAACGTCACCCGTAATAGGGTGAACTATAAAGGCGATTATTGGGTATATAATGAATTATGAGGAGGGATGTGAGTAATGTAGATGAGATCTATCCCTCCCATATGACAGAAGTGATATCTGTGGGCCCCTTGATTGAGTAGAACTATTAAAACGCATGGTAATGCTTAAATGAGTCAATATGAGATATTGAGCTCATTTGTTTGAGTGAGTCTACTTGGGGATCAAGAAATACTAAGATTGATCAAGGATGATGCTTCATTGGTCAATCTAGATATTGAGGATAAAAGGACATGATCATACATTGTCATAGTCACGGAGTGTAAGTCGGATCTTGACTTTCTCATCACTTCGATAGCAATGATGCATTGCTAAATGCCGCTTATTGCTTATGTGTCTAAAGGGGTTTAGACACATTGCCAATATTACGAGAATCTATTGGGTCACACACTAAAGGCACGATGCTTCGGAGATTACTTGATCTTAGTTTAACTAAGATTTGATCCGAATTGGATTAATTGACTTAGACTCAAGTGAATCCAATTGGATTATGGAATTGAGATATAATTTGAGATAGACTCATTTAGATTAGACTCAACTACATATGAATGAGATATTAATTCATTAAAATGATTAATGAATTAATAATAGAGAAAGATGAAAAGTTTCTCTTCATTGGATGAAGAGAAGTTAAAGAGTCACATGAGAAACATGTGCTCTAATTGGATTTAATTTTATTAGCTTTAAAGGAGGGAAGCTAAAGGGGAAAAAACTCTTTATAATTATGGGATGAGTATAAAAGAGTTTTTTTTATCATTTGGATGTGCTTCTTGTCATTTTCTTCTTCTCCTTTCCTTTGGCCAAAACCCCTTTTCCTCCTCTCCTTCTTGCTTTGTGAATCTCCTCTTGTGGTCAACACCACAAAGGCGATTCTTCTCCGAAGCTTGAGAGATCATGTTCGTATGGATACACATAGAGGAATGGACACTTGAACGTGCAAGAGATGCGGCGTACCTTGGACAAGCGGGATAAGCGAACGACACGCGCCAAAGGTATACCTATAAGATAGGAAGTTGTAGATATAACTTTGTATGAGTTTTCTTTCACATGGATCGCTTGTGGGATCTATTATTTTCGCTGCGATATTAAAATGTTTATGCCTATAGATCCCTACAGCTTTCACATGTTTTTGTTTCTTTTACAACATTCTTCTTGGTCTGTATTGTCTATTTCTGTTGTGGACTTATATCATGTTGCATTCGATACGGTATTATATTTTTGAGTCCTCTGTTGGACTTCGTGTGTATCATTTATTGCACGTCTGCCCAGAGAGTAGCTCAAGTGAGTATTATGGTTTTATTATTGTGATGTATTTATTTCTATATGATATATCTCTTATTTTGAAATATGAGATCATTTATATATTACGTGATTTATATGTATATTTTAAATTATTCGTTATATAGGGGAGATATTATTAAATTTTATATTGGACAAGTGACTCCTCCAATCTCATGACGTGACATTCTGCTCAAGTTACAATCGGTGGATTTCAATTATATATGTGGATGTACATAAGAAACAATTTTTGTACTTTCTCGTGGCATCTCCATTGATGTTAACTTAGTCGTGTTCAAGTTTATTTATTGAGTTTATTTAAATTTATTTATTAAAAATCTTATTGAGCTCAACTAACAATGTCAATATTATTTTAATTTATATTAATTTTTATTTATTTATGAAATTTATACGGTTTTTATTTTTATCATATGAATATTAGATTTAGAAAGAATATTAAAAAATCAATAAAATATTCATGAATATTTTTTATCCATACTCGTCTTGACAATTAAACTTTATATAAGTTAATAAATAAGTTTATTTATAAATTAGTGCATTAAGCTTATTTATTTTATATATTTTTATAATTGAATAAACATAATAAGCTTATTTAATTGATTTTTTTCTAAAATAACCAAACCTACCCAACTTTTCAATAAAAATAAAAAACATAAAACCGATTGATAGGTGTTCCGGAAGGAGTCGTCGGCGATGACCAATCACTGAGGCTCAGCCCCAGCGGAGATGACTACGTCGATGAAGAAATTGGGGGTCCTGCGAAAGTAACACAAGCATTAGGGGGACACGTCGGCAGGGGTCCGGCGGAGTCCACTTCGACGCTCAAGTTAGTAAGTTATTCGAATTTGTGGTGAGAAAGAAAGACAGTATGTAAAGACGAGAGATCGTAACCCCCTTACCGGAGGGGTTGAACTACCTTTTATACTGGTGTCGGCAGACTAGTCGTCCCCCCTTGCTTGGTGCCACGACTTTGATATTTAAGCCACGCCCCTTGCTTTCGGTGATGAAAGGATATCCCTTGAAACCGTCAGCGTCGTTGCCATTCTTTCACTCGTTGAGACATTTGGGGGGGGGGGGGGGGGGGAGTGCGTAGACTTTTTCTAGTCAGTATCCGAGGTCGACTATTGCGAGGACTCCGCCTCCCGAGGTGAGCTCGGGGGTCCTTGGGTGCGATATCTCTCGAAGTGCTCTCGGGCCCTCGCCTCCCGAGGGGGCTTCCGCGAGGGATCCTTGGACTGACCTTCCCGAGTACGCCCCCGAAAGGGGGTCCTGGGGCCCGGGAGGGGAGGTCATGTCCCGTCCCTAGCTTCTTCATCCCCCGGGTCGGGCCCAGGCTATCCAGCCCTATCACAAGTCCCTTCCTTCAAGTCTGATTAAAGGAAGTGTGGCTGACTGATCAGACCAGTGCCGGAATGAAGAAGTTGAACTCGCCTGGGTTTGTGTCTCCGCTCACGTCCTTGCCATAATCCTGGAAGTCTGTTCGTTTTTTTTGGGGCCTTCGGACATATTCTGTTGGTGCAGAAGGCACCCAAGTCAAACCTGTGTTTTGATAATGGCAACAGAGGTCAAAAGTTAAGTCTTACTTGTTTTCTAACAAGTTACTCTAGTGTGCAGGAAAAGTCCTAGCGAAAGACTGCTAGGCACTGGCGAAGGAATGCCAGGGTAAAAAGCCCTAGCGAAGGACTGCTAGGCACTGGCGAAGGAATACCAGAGTCAAAAGCCCTAGCGAAGGACTGCTAGGCGCCAGGCGAAGGACAGCCTGGGACTGAAGCCCTAGCGAAGGAATGCTAGGCACCGGGCGAAGGGCAGCTCGGCCTCCAAGACCTGACAAAGGACCGTCAGGCAAAAGTCCAACCAAAGGAACAGTTGGCATCAGGTAAATTCTCCCGAGAGGAGTAGGTGAGGACGCGTTCCCCGTCGAGGGAACAGTAGGCGTCGGTTCGACCTAGGGCTCCGTTTTGGAGACCAAAGTCAGAACCAAGACAGCTAAAGCTGTATAATCTAATACTTTATTGTTTTATTGTGTTTTGGACTAACCCTGGATGCAGGACCGAAGGAACGTGTGTCTGCAGCTCAGAAAACCTCAAAGGAATGAGGCTACAGCTGACCAGGGCGCCCGGAGTGTCCCGGGCGCCCCCAAGGTGAACACAAAACACCCAAGTAAAAAGTATGCTTCGACAGTACATCCTGCGGGCGCCCCCTGCGCTCCCGGGCGCCCCCTGCGTCCCGGGCGCCCCCTGCGTCCCGGGCGCCCCGTGTGCCAGCTACCGAAGCACACCCTCGCGAAACCAGAAGATAGAACTTTGACCCGGTCAATCCGAGCGCCCCGGTCAAGCTGATCTCGAAGATAAAGGGATCAGACGCTGACCGAGACTTTGGCGGATCAAAGGACACGTGGGGGGGGGGGGGGGGGCGCCCCCGACGTCCCGGGCGCCCCCAGGCCCTATATAAAGGGCCCTCGACCAAGGCTTCAGAACATCAACTCTCTCTACGTCTCAAAGCTCTTCTGCTCTCGCGCTTCGCCTCGGAATCCTTCTAACTCGAGCCGACGACGTCCCGCTGCTCCGAAAAAGTCGATCTACCCTGGACGTCGGTAAAAGAGCTATTTAAAAGTTTACTGTACTTAATTCTGTAATCCTTTGTAAACTATTTTGCGCCTAATATAGAATTGCCCAAAGTAAACGGTCAACGACCGTGGGCCTTGGAGTAGGAGTCGACCCAGGCTCCGAACCATGTAAAAACGACTGCGTCTCTGTGTTATTGTTTTTTATTTCCGCTGTGCACTTGCTCTTAATTTTTCGAAAAATGAATACCGATATTCACCCCCCCCCTCTATCGGTTCTATCGATCCAACAAGTGGTATCAGAGCGGGGAAGTTCAAACCTGGTGCAACCACCAATTTGAAATTTTATTCGGATCTTTATTTTCTATTTTTTTTGAATTTTCGTTACATATTTCGTTTGAATTTTGTTTTTCGAGGTTGGTGCAACACCCCTCGTTATTTTATTTATCCAGCACTACTAATCCAAGACCTAGTCTTGGAAAATTTGTTTTTCTGTTAGTTTTCTGTTACAGATTAAAATGGTCATGCAAGAAGGTTTTAGCACCGCCAGACCTCCACTTTTCAGTGGAGAAGACTTTTCTTACTGGAAAAGTCGCATGGAGGTCCACCTGAAAACTCAGGTGGACATGTGGATCATTATCCAGTCCGGTCTGGAGATCCCCAGAAACGCCGAAGGACTTCCTCAAAGCTACTCAGAATGGGACAACGCCCTAAAACGCAAGATAGAAGCCGACGCAAAAGCAACTCAGACTCTCCAATGCAGATTGACAAAAGAGGAGCTGAACCGGGTGGGCCCCTTCAACAGTGCAAAGGAGCTTTGGGCAAAGTTGATCGAGCTGCACGAAGGGACATCAGATACTCGGATCAGTAAGAGGGATCTGATACTGAACAAATTGTACACCATCAAGATGGCCGACAACGAAACAGCAGCCCAGCTCCACGCACGAATCCAAGAGTTGATGAACGATCTTCACACTATAGGTCACAAGGTTGAAAACCGTGACTTAATAAGGTATGCCTTAAACACTTTCCCTAGAAACACCTTGTGGGCATCTATGGTAGATGCATACAAGGTCTCAAGGGATCTTTCAAAAATAAAATTAGACGAATTGTTTTCCGAACTAGAACTGCACGAACAAACTAACACCAATATGGTCGAGAAAGGTATTGCTTTCGTTGCAGGTAAAACTGGAAGGACAACAAAGAAGAAGCCTGAACCTGAACCCGAGTCTAACTCAGACTCAAACTCGGAAGACGAAGAAGGAGATCAAACTAAGCTGGTCTGACTAGCCCGAAGCTACTACAAGGAGCTAAAGAACCGAACCAACAAACGGAAAATCAGCCGAAGAAAGGACGAACCAGCTGAACCCGTGAATGATAAAAACAAGCCCAACGTAACCTGCTATGAGTGTAAGAAAAAGGGTCACCACAAGACAGAATGTCCAAACTTAAAGGAAATCAAAAAGACAAGAAGAAAGAAAGCGCTCCAAGCAACCTGGGACGAATCTTCCTCAGAAGAAGAAGAAGAAGCACCCCAATCAAACCTACTAGCTCTGACCGCCTGAGATAAAGTCGAGACTAAGTCAGAATCAGAACAGGACGACGGCGAGCTGACCTTTACAGAAGATGGCGAAATTAAGGTAACTGGTTTCAATAGATGTCAATTAAGCGAATTAATTTCATTTTTTTCTCGAGATTTGGCAAAAGCCAAACTCCGAGTCGAATCCCTCCGACAGGAAGTAAAACTCCTGAAAGAGGGAGCTGACTCTAAACCCTTAACCGAGAAGGTTCAGGAAAGAACTCCTACTCAAGTTGAAAAACTTGAAAAGGAGAACTCCTCCCTGAAAACTCAGGTTAAGGATCTTAGATCAGCTTTAGAACGATTTACATCTGGTTCCAAGGGTCTTGACATGATCCTTGGAAAACAGAAATCAGTTCTAAATCGATCCGGACTTGGCTATAGAACTAAATCCCGGCAAAGATCTTACTTTGCTGTACTGAATCAGTCCAGAAGTAAAATTCAGGCATGGGTACCTAAACTATACCTGAACAAACCAACTGGATCAAATTAGTATTGGATCCCCAAGGACAAGATTCACATCTTGCCTAACCATCACCGTGGCTTTAGTCCAGGGGGAGCCAAACTGAAAACAATATTCATTATTAGATAAAAATTTAATTCGAGATTGCAATTGCTTGATTGATTGTTTATTTAAAATTCCTGTAATTTACCATGCTTAGATTTAGGAATGGTTAGCTTAAGGACTAAACAAGCTTAACTGAAACTTGACAACATAGTATTGGGTGGAGGTGAGATGATAGTACGTTAGGGAAGCCAATTTGGCGGAACTAGCCGAAGCTACCGATCCAAGACCCAAACTAGTTAGACCAGAAATTTTTCAAAGAATAACTTTGAAAATGAAATTTCATTAAAAGGCTTTGTCAAGGAATGGGTGGATGATCCCATAAGGCTACGGCCAAAGAAGGTCTTGTGCCTCGCCAAGACCTGGAAGCTAATTTTTGAAATTCAAATTCAAATTATTTTTTGTCAAATTCGAATCTAACACAAAATTTCAGTTAAGTGTAGATTTTAACATCTTTTCAAAAATTTCAAAATTAATTAAGTTTTCAAAATTTAATTATTTTCAAAATTAATTAAGTCTTCAAAATAAACCATGCTTTTCAAAATAATTTTGTATTTAAGATCATAGTCAAACCATGGTCAACATAGTCAAACCATGGTCAACATAGTCAAAACATGGTCAAAGCAGTCAAACCATAGTCAAAATAGTCAAATCAATTCCAACCATGGTCAAACCGATTAAACCATGGTCAAATGATAACAAGACAAAATTTTGTCTTTTTCTATACTATTCCGGGCGCCCGGGACCACACGGGCGCCCCCCCTCGATAGCTTTTTCTTTCCCCAAGACAGAAAAGCTGCCTCTGCCCTTGACGAGGGTGCCCGGAACCACACGGGCGCCCCCATCACTTCCAATGCAGCAAAAGCTGCAAAAATAGCCTGTGTGAGGGCGCCCGGGCTGTCTCGGGCGCCCCCAAGCAGTCAAAGTTACTGCCTTTGGCAGTATGGCCTGTCCCGGGCGCTCGGAAGCTCCCGGGCGCCCCCATAGAAATACCTATATAAGGCACCCGAATTCCCCTTCTCTTCCCACACCAAAATCAACCTCCTTCTTCACTTCTTTCTCTTCAAGAAGACCTTGCAAGTCCTCATCCTCAACTATGCCTCCCCGAGCTACCCGGTATAATTCTTATTTATTTTTATTGCATTTAAATTTATTTTTAATGCAATATCTTCATGTTTTCTTATCTTCCTTAACTTAGAAGACGCCGACCAAACCCGGCCAACCCCGGTGCCGAACCTAGTCCCGACCCTAGGTTCCCTACCTTAGAATTATGCAACAAGTTTGGTCAAACCATTTACAAACCTATTAAGACAAGCTATCTTAATAGACACTTCTTTACTCAATCATGCCCCGTAACCATGAATATTATAAACTTATATCAATTAGATAATCTTGTCTTCTGCACTCATAGCATCAATGAATCCTTATGTGCAGAGTTCTACAATAACATAATTCGACAAGATAATCTCATGTTTCACACTACTGTTCAAGGGATACCTTTGTCTATCACCCCTAGTTTACTAAACCGATTCCTTGGACTACGATCTTCTCAGTCCACATTCTGCTGCTGTCCACCTAGGAATCCTCCATTTGACCCTCCCTACTCTCACATCACCTTAGACACTATCCACTCGTACTTCTATAGGGAAGCTAGACTCCCCCCGAATAGACGATTCCAAGCTGTTGATCTTCAGGCACAAGACTATGCCCTGTACAGAGTCCTGGTTCGCTGTATCTTACCACTCTTCACTAGAGATCTCGGGACCATGCGACCCTTTCATGCCTTCCTCCTGTATGCCCTAGTCCACCACCTTGACATCGACATTGGACTACACATGTTTCATTCTATTCTGCATGCGTCCAGTGTTACGACCCAGGGACGAGTGCGCACTCCATACTGTCACATCATCACCTCTCTCCTTCATCACCACGGTCGCAACATTACCGCAGGTGAAATAACCGCTTTGACTGATTTCGATGAAATAGGATCTAGGAACTTCTCGTTAGCGGGTCTAGAGGTATCGGCCACCGGGGTTCTGAGTTGGAGACGACAGCAGGCCGGGGCCGCGATCGACTCAGACGAGGAGATTGAGGTCGACGTTGGAGACATTGTTGCAGCAGCCCGAGCGCACATCGACGAGCCCGCTCCACTGACACTCTACCAGAGAGTGACACATTTAGAGACACAGGTTCAGAATCTCCGAGAGGAGATCGAGGCCTATCACATCGAGCAGATGGACGCTCGCAGGGCCAACCGAGAAGTGGTTGATGCCCGATACATCGAGCAGAGGGACGCTCGTAGGGCCGATCGAGAAGTGGATGATGCTCGATACATCGAGATGATGGCACGATTCGATTCATGGCACCCCGGTCCCTCGTCTTAGATCTAAATTAGCATTGTACTATTAGCTATCTGACTGCCCCTACCTAGTAGGGTTGACTTATGTTTGACCTGTATGACTGTTATGTTTTTCTCTGTTGACTTGTGGAATTAAGTACTTATTTCATTTGACTATTAAGGCAGTTAGGATTGTGTTCTGTAGAATAGATTAACTTTATTTGTTTACTCTCTACTTGATTTAAAAAATTTTTTCTAAAAATAGAATTTGAAAAACTATTTTTCTTAATTTCAAAATCAGTTTTCATTTTCGACTTAGTTTTATTTTTAATTCAAAACTACCCCCTTTCAAAACTAGGGCTTTTTCGAAAATGGACTTAGCCTAGGCCCTAACCCTAGAACTGCATGCACCTATAGATTTAGAAGCCAGCATCTCACAAGCACCTTAGGGTACTTTTGGTTGATAACCTAGAAAGGGTTGAGATGCTTAGGTCTTTGCCTTAATTCAAGATGCTTTAAGTCAGTGCATCTGCAGTAATTGGGGCACTAAATACAAATTTCACAGCAATCAAGTTAAGTGTCAAGTCTAGAAAATCTAACTTGAACAGAAACACTTAACTTGACTAACCCTAGCAAAAACTACTGTTTATGACAGGTAGTAAGTAGCTAATTGGGTTAGACAGGTCCCTACAAAGAAAATTGACTAATTTTGTTTAAGTCTAATTATGAATTGGTTCAGTACAGCAAAATCTTATTCATTTCCTTTATGCAATCTTATTTCTGCTATATTCATCTGTTTTTGATATATGGCAAAGGGGGAGAGATAAGAAAGGAGAGAGTAAAATTAATTTTTTTTCTATCATAATTTTTTTTACTCTATCCTTTATTCAAAAAGTTTTCAAAAATTTACTACTTAAGTTCTTAAAACTTTCAAATTTTTACTTAGGCTTTCGAAATTTTGCTAGGTACTCAAGCCTTTCAAAATTTTCTTACTTAAGCTTGTCAAAATTTTTTAACTTCTGTAAGTACTTTAAGCCTAAGTTATTCAAAACTGTATAAGTACAATGTTACTAACTACTTAAGTTTTTCAAAATTATTAAAGTTTTCCAAATGTACTTTATTTATCAAGTACTTAAGTTTTTCAAAATTATTAAGTAATTAAGTTTTCCAAATGCACTTTATTTATCAAGTACTTAAGTTTTTCAAAATTATTAAGTACTTAAGTTTTCCAAAGTGTTTCAAAGTTTACTAAGTACTTAAGCTTTTTAAATCCTACTAAGTACTTAAGCTTTTTAAATCCTACAAAGTACTTAAGCTAACACTTTCAAAACTTTTGAGTACCTTAAAACTTAAAGCTTCAAACTTTTTAAGTACTCTAAAATCATGCTTCAAAAACTCTCCTATGTACTTTTAACTTAAGTTATTAAAAGATTTCTAAGTACCTAAAAACTTAAGTTTCCAAAAGTAAAGTTTTTTAAACCCCACGAATTTTTGAAAAATCTAGGGGGAGATTCCTTCCAGGGGGAGGGAACAAAATTTAACACTTTTATGCTTGCTTAAACTTAACTTTTTGAACTAGGGTTGCCATAAATCAAAAAGGGGGAGATTGTTGGTGCAGAAGGCACCCAAGTCAAACCTGTGTTTTGATAATGGCAACAGAGGTCAAAAGTTAAGTCTTACTTGTTTTCTAACAAGTTACTCTAGTGTGCAGGAAAAGTCCTAGCGAAGGACTGCTAGGCACTGGCGAAGGAATGCCAGGGTAAAAAGTCCTAGCGAAGGACTGCTAGGCACTGGCGAAGGAATGCCAGAGTCAAAAGCCCTAGCGAAGGACTGCTAGGCGCCAGGCGAAGGACAGCCTGGGACTGAAGCCCTAGCGAAGGAATGCTAGGCACCGGGCGAAGGGCAGCTCGGCCTCCAAGACCTGACAAAAGACCGTCAGGCAAAAGTCCAACTAAAGGAACAGTTGGCATCAGGTAAATTCTCCCGAGAGGAGTAGGTGAGGACACGTTCCCCGTCGAGGGAACAGTAGGCGTGCATTCCCCGTCGAGGGAACAGTAGGCGTCGGTTTGACCTAGGGCTCTGTTTTGGAGACCAAAGTCAGAACCAAGACAGCTAAAGCTGTATAATCTAATACTTTATTGTTTTATTGTGTTTTGGACTAACCCTGGATGCAGGACCGAAGGAACGTGTGTCTGCAGCTCAGAAAGCCTCAAAGGAATGAGGCTACAGCTGACCAGGGCGCCCGGAGTGTCCCGGGCGCCCCCAAGGTGAACACAAAACACCCAAGTAAAAAGTATGCTTCGACAGTACATCCTGCGGGCGCCCCCGTGCTCCCGGGCGCCCCCTGCGCTCCCGGGCGCCCCCTGCGTCCCGGGCGCCCCCAGCGCCAGCTACCGAAGCACACCCTCGCGAAGCCAGAAGATAGAACTTTGACCCGGTCAATCCGGGCGCCCCGAGCGCTCCGGGCGCCCCGATCAAAGCGGATCCCGAAGATAAAGGGATCAGACGCTGACCGAGACTTTGGCGGATCAAAGGACACGTGGGGGGCGCCCCCGACGTCCCGGGCGCCCCTAGGCCCTATATAAAGGGCCCTCGACCAAGGCTTCAGAACATCAACTCTCTCTACGTCTCAAAGCTCTTCTGCTCTCGCGCTTCGCCTCGGAATCCTTCTAACTCGAGCCGATGACGTCCCGCTGCTCCGAAAAAGTCGATCTACCCCGGACGTCGGTAAAAGAGCTATTTAAAAGTTTACTGTACTTAATTCTGTAATCCTTTGTAAACTATTTTGTGCCTAATATAGAATTGCCCAAAGTAAACGGTCAACGACCGTGGGCCTTGGAGTAGGAGTCGACCCAGGCTCCGAACCAAGTAAAAACGACTGCGTCTCTGTGTTATTGTTTTTTATTTCCGCTGTGCACTTGCTCTTAATTTTTCGAAAAATGAATACCGATATTCACCCCCCCCCTCTATCGGTTCTATCGATCCAACATATTCCCCGAGTCTCTTGACTCGGGCTGCTTCTTTGAATGTGTCCCCTGACTCCTGCGATTTTTGGGGCATCTAAGGTATCGTGGTTATCTAGCGCGTGCTGCGAGGCCACATGTCTTTTACCCTCACTTTGCGGCGTACTGCTGGTCATGTGAAGCGCCGACAATTGATCACTAGCCGATCCTCAGGATAGCCTGTGAATACCCTCAACATGTTGGCCCTCAATTGCCTCGGGGAGGTGTCGCTTTCCTATAAAAGTGGGTGTAACGGCGCCCTGCGGCAGCCTTACCCTGGCTGCCGTCCTGAGTTTTCCTCCCTTACTTGCCTTCTCGCTAGCATTCTTCTGGTGAGAGTACCTTCTCCTTTGTTCTACGCGCCCCTCCTTCCTCCCCCTAGGCCTCGATGGGAAAGATAAAGAAGTCTTCAGGCTTGGATGAATGCTCTTTGGGAGAATTGGGGTTTCATCCCGAGTGGTATGAAACTATCTCCTCCAAGATGAAGTCGGACTCCCTCCAGGCCGCTTGTCAAAAATATGGCATTCCGGCAAATTGGGAGGTGAGGGTCCCCACCACCGATCAACGGTCGATAACCACCGATGAGGATTTTTACACCTTCTTCCTAGGGCAAATGGAACTAGGGTTGAGCTTCCCTATCCCCTGTTACTTCATGAACGTTGCACATTATTTCCGCATCCCGCTCCAACAACTGGCCCCAAATGCTTTCGCTCAGATGAGCGGGGCTCTGGTTCTTTTCAAACTTTTCGACATTCCTCTAACCCCCCGATTCTTCCATTTCTTCTTCGCTCCTGTTGGGACTCACGGGGCATTTGGATTCACCGCTCGTGGTGGTCATAGATTTTTGGGAGGCCTTCCCTCCTCTCACAAGGGGTGGAAGGAGAGATTTTTCTATATCCGACTTCCCGAGCATCCTTTCAGCGATATCCATTGGCTGGAGGACTTGCCTCCTACTCCCGACTTGGGTGATTTCCAACAAGATGCGGGATATCAACGAGCTAAGAGTATCCTAGCCGGGATGGAATTCCATGGGCTCCAGTTGGTGCAGTGCGAGGAGCTCCTTTACCAGACGGAGATTAGTTCGAAGATTACCCCCCTCAACTCCAATCTGTGTGAGTTGCTTTGCCCCTAGTATAACGCTCAGTTGGTACTCGCTGACGCCCTTCTGTCTTTTATCTTGCAGGCGACACCCTGCTTTCTCTTGCGAAGAATAAGTTTCTGAAGTGGGACCAGGCCCATGAACAGGCCTTGATCCCTGGGCTAGTATCTTCGATTCCCGTAGGAATCCCCCCCCCCCCCCGAGGGTGGCGAAGGGGAGGGAGAGCTGTCAGCGGGCCCCACAGTTCCGGCAGTCCCCTCTGGCGATGACATCTCGGCCCCGCCCCTGGTCTCTCAAGGAGAGCCCCCGGTCACCTTTCTAGGGGCTTCACAGAAAAAGGCCCCTTCTCCGTCTAGCGTGCCCACCGCTGTCCCTGTGTCTGGGAAGAAACGGCACGAATGACGATCCCAACGGGATCGCCCCCTAAAACAATTGAAGAAAGGCTTACGCCCAACTACCTCTGAGGATGCAGCCTCTCAGTTTCTAGTCGTCGGGGTCGGACCCCCCTCCTCCGTCATTGCTATGTCTTCTCCCATTACAAGTGCCACAGCCCCTACAGCCGACCTTCCTCGTGGCAAGGAGGTACCTACGGGACCGCCTCACTCCCATCAGAAGGCTCCCCCAGTGACGAAGAAGGCTATCGACAGTTCTCAGTCTATTCGTATAGAGGGGGTCACCACAGGGGCATCACCGAGTGCTTCAAGTTCGGAGGAAGACGTCCCCCACCCAAGCGACGTCCCTGGCTCCTCCGCTCCCCTTGCTGCCGGGGCTCTTGGTCCGCCGTGGCGGGTAGCCGGATCAGCCCAATACCTGGGCATGTTGCACCAATCCTTATTGGCGGTAAATACCTTGGTCGTGCTCCTCTCTTCCTCTTAGCCTCCTTTTACTGACTATCTTTATTCACCCTCCCTAGGTGGCTTCAAACTGCGCGGCCATGAGCCGTCTACTGCATTCCGGAGGGGTTACTGAGAATCTCCTGCAGCAGGTGGCAGATGCTGAGGCAGAAATAGGTCGGGCTCGTGAGGCCGGCCTCCTGCAACTAGAGTTCAGCCGGGTCCTCCGAGAGAAAGATGACCATTACCTGTCCTCCTTAATAACGACCGAGGATACCCTGCATGGGTACAAACTCCGGGAACGCTTGGGGTCCGAGAGGAACCAGGTTCTAGAAGAGGACTTACAAAACTATCGCAAAAGCGAGAGCAACTCCGGGCCCGCAATGAGGAGTTGTCCGACCAAGTTAATCATCTGGAGTCTGCTAAGAAAATCCTGGAGGATTGGGGCGCAGAACAGGAGCGTGTGATGGCTTTGCAAGCACACGACTTAGAATTGTCGAGCTCGCACACAGCCGATCTCCAGGATCAAGTGATCCGAGCTAACGCCCAGGTTGCTGCTGTCTCTCAAAAGCTCCACGAAGTACAAGAGGTTCAGGCGTGCCTACTCCTAGAGGTGGAGGCACTAAAGCTGGCCAAAGCCGAAGCCGAACTCAGGGTCCAGCAGCAGCCAAAAGATTCTGTACCTCAAGTATCTCATATGGAGGCGACCTACAAGGCCAAATTTTTGGAATCGGAGGAGTACGCCAATCTGGTGGCTGCCCAAGCATTTAAGACCCTCAAACAGGGCTTCTACGACGCCATCAAGCAGTTGGAGAAGGTCCAGTTATTGAAACCGAGCTCCGATCTGAGCGCAATAACTATTCAACGTGTCTGGGATGACCTTTTCCCCGAAGAGCGGGCTTTATAGGGCACCCCTTACTATGTGCTTGTCCTCCTCCCCTGACCGCTGTAGCTTACTTCTTCTTGAATTCTTTGATCCTAGGGTGAATATTTACCTGATCTATCGTTGAACCCTTTGTTTTTAGCGTGATTCCCTGTTCAGCCTCAGTCCTGTGTAGCTGGAGCAGACATGAGACTTTTTATTTGTTTTTTGGTAGGGTTTGTACAGTGTACAGCTCCGAAGTCAAGCCTACACAACGAGAGGCAGTAGGGTTTAATCAGCTCTTGGCCGGGCTTGTACAGCTCCGAGGCTAAGCCTACACACCGAGAGGCTGTAGGGTTTAATCAGCTCTTGGTCGGGCTTATACAGCTCTGAGGCCAAGCCTACACACCGAGAGGCTGTAGGGTTTAATCATCTCTTGGCCGGCTTGTACAGCTCTGAGGCCAAGCCTACACACCGAGAGGCTGTAGGGTTTAATCAGCTCTTGGTCGAGCTTGTCAGCTCCTGGCGAGCTTGTACAGCTCCGAGGCCAAGCCTACACACTGAGAGCCTGTAGGGTTTAATAAGCTCTTGGCCGAGCGTGTACAGCTCCGAGGCCAAGCCTACACACCGAGAGGTTGTAGGGTTTAATCAGCTCTTGGCCGGACGTGTACAGCTCCGAGGCCAAGCCTACACACCGAGAGGTTGTAGGGTTTAATCAGCTCTTGGCCGGGAGTGTACAACTCCGAGGCCAAGCCAACACACTGAGAGGTTGTAGGGTTTAATCAGCTCTTGGCTGGGCTTGTACAGCTCCGAGACCAAGCCTACACACTGAGAGGTTGTAGGGTTTAATCAGCTCTTGGCTGGGCGTGTACAGCTCCGAGGCCAAGCCTACACATCGAGAGGCTGTAGGGTTTAATCAGCTTTGGTCGGGCGTGTATAGCTCCGAGGCCAAGCCTACACACCGAGAGATTGTAGGGTTTAATCAGCTCTTGGCCGGGCGTGTACAGCTCCGAGGCCAAGCCTATACACCGAGAGGTTGTAGGGTATAATCAGCTCTTGGCCGGGCGTGTACAGCTCCGAGGCCAAGCCTACACACCGAGAGGTTGTAGGGTTTAATCAGCTCTTGGTCGGTCTTAAACAGCTCCGAGGCCAAGCCTACACACCGAGAGGTTGTAGGGTTTAATCAGCTCTTGGTCGGTCTTAAACAGCTCCGAGGCCAAGCCTACACACTGAGAGGTTGTAGGGTTTAATCAGCTCTTGGTCGGGCTTGTACAACTCCGAGGCCAAGCCTACACACCGAGAGGCTGTAGGGTTTAATCAGCTCTTAGCCGGGCGTGTACAGCTCCGAGGCCAAGCCTACACACCGAGAGGTTGTAGGGTTTAATCAGCTCTTGGCTGGGCTTATATAGCTCCGAGGCCAAGCCTACACACCGAGAAGCTATAGGGTTTAATCAGCTCTTGGTCGGGCGTGTACAGCTCCGAGGCCAAGCCTACACACCGAGAGGCTGTAGGGTTTAATCAGAAACGGGGACTTAATACTTCCAGAATGACATGTTGTCCATATCCTTTATTGATTACACTGCAAGGCAGTGAAGCAAGGAAAACGTACATCAACGAAAGTGCATTACACGGCTACTCCCGAAGTACAGTAGGGGAGAAGATGTTTTGCATGCCAGGGCCTTTCCAGTCTTCTGCCTTCATGGTATTCCAAATAGTAGCTACCTCCTGTAAGCTTTTTAATGACAACGTAGGGGTCGTCCCATTGCGGCTCTAATTTCCCGGGATCACCCACCGGTTTGATTCTCTTCAAGACTCGATCACCTACCTCAAAGTTGCGGGCGATCACCCTGCGATTTTAGGCTAGCTGCATCCTCCTTCAATAGGCCTCCAACCTTGCTGCAGCTTTGTCTCGTACCTCCTGTTGGAAACTGGATGGCTAGAGAGGGGGGGGTGAATATAGCCAATCTCTTTTACCTTTAAACACTTATGAAGTTTCTGCACTTAACTTATCAGTAGCACAGCGGAAGAAGCAAAGGAAAATGAAGCAGTGCAGTAAACTAAAAACAGAAATGAAAGCAAACAACGACAGCTACCAAGATCGCTAACAAGAGGGTTTACAAGGTTAGGGGATAACTTGCCCCTACTCCTTGGCGTGCCCTTAAGGTGGGCGATCCCTTGATCGTCGGCAGATCAAGCCCCGGTGTTCACCGGATATAACGCAACCTCCTTCTTGGTGGAGAAACCTCTCCACAGCGTTTCAAACAAGAATATAGATTTAAGCTTAATGAAACACAGAGAATACTCTTACTCAGCACCTAGCAAGGACAAGAGCACAGCGAGCTTATTCCGAGCTCCACCCAGCGACGATCTCACGCAAGGACTCCCTCCTTCGTGTCTTCTCACTGTTGGACTCCAAGCTCCTTGTTCTTTCCTCCCAGCACTTACGTAAGAGTTGGTTGCTTCTCGATTGCAGTTGCTTGCTCAAAATGATGAAGACTTCAGAAACACAGCAAGCAAGTTGTGGAGAAACACAAAGCGCAGCAAGAACTTCAGCAAGCTCAACACAGAAAACTGTCGAACACTTCTCTTTTTCAGCCGAAGTCTTCTTCTCCTTTTTGTTTCTCCACCAAGCATCAGATAACACCATCCCTGCAGCTCCCAGCTGCTCATCTGCCAACGCCAGCTACCACTGAGCTATCCCTGGACTCCCTGAGCTTCCCTCAGCCAAGCTCCAGTCTCAGCTCCAGTCTGCAGCTCGGCCGTTGCAACCTGAGATGGAAAAAAGGACAAACCTGCTCCAAGGAAAGCCTCCATTGACTTCTCCTTGAGTGTTTGAATCCTCCCCTGTCACCTGCAACTTAATCAGACTGTTAGAGCAGTATATCACACAGTAAATCAAGATTCAGAAGTGAAGCGCAGAGAATCAGATACGATCAGACATTCTGATCGCGTATGACAATGCAATTTGAATTAAAGTGATCGGTCATCGGACCGATCCAGGGCTTGTGGGTCGGTCACTAGATCGATCCACTGCTTCGCTGGGATTCCCAGCTCTCGCGGCTATACACGCCTGATCGGTCACCGGACCAATCAGAGTGAAGCCTGATCGGTGACCAGACCGATCAGAGTGAAGCCTGATCGGTCACTCAGACCGATCAGGACAAATGAACAGTGATTCTTTAATCAGATCCTAAGTCCCAGATCCGTCACCGGACCGATCCAGGGTCTGATCCGGAGGAGAACTCACTCACTGTCCGCTCCCTGATCGGTCACCAGACCGATCAGGAGCAAGGCAATGAGGAAGCTGCCTGCTCCCTGATCGGTCACCAGACCGATCAGGAGCCACACAGTAGGTTCCCAACCTCATTGTGCGCTCCCTGATCGGTCACCAGACCGATCAGTCCTCGCTGGATCGGTCACCAGACCGATCCACGAAGAAGCAGCGTGCCAATATCCCTGATCGGTCATCAGACCGATCCAGGGACTCAAACCTAGCCCTTCAAGCTAGGGATTCATCCACCTTATGTAACGCCCGCTTTTTTTTCTTTTTCTTTTCATTTTTCCTTTTCATAAAGCGGCGTTACATTAACATACTTAGGGCATGTAGACATCATAATGCAGCGGAAACCTTTAAACTTACACCTACATGCACTTACTACCATTCCTAGCATCATAACATGGAACTTGGCATATTAACTTTATACTTAGCATCATATCATGTCATACTTAGCATCATGTCATACTTTAGCATCATGTCATAGAGTCACATTCAAGTACTTAATAGTAAAGGTAAAGTTCTATCGTAAGACGAGCAAACATATGGTCTCTTGGCCAAGTCACTATCACACACATGCTTTAATACCCTCCTGCTGCTTCCTTACTGTCCCCTTGCGTGATCTGCGGTATAAGAAAATAAGACTATAAGCACACAGGCTTAGTAAGACTCTTTCCTACTCACTAAAACCATTCATCATTTAATCATGAGCACATAAGACATTAACATACTTAGTGCTTTACTTAGAACATAAGTCTTTTCATCACTTAGCATACATTCGACATGGCATGAACATAACTTAATCACATTCGTAGCATGGCATAAACATAACCATAAAACATTCATGGCATGGCATAATACTTGGCATAGACATAAACATAATTAACATAACCTCATAAACTTTCTTAGCATGGACCTAAATAAAATCATGGCATCCTATCTTAGCACAAACCTACTTAAATCATGGCTTCAAAAATTAACATGGGCATAAATAAAATCATGGCATCCTAACTTAGCATAACATAATTACATCATGGCATCATAAATAAGCATGGACATAAATAAAATCATGGCATTCTAACTCAGCCTAAACATAATTAAATCATGACATCCTAAACTAGCATGAACATAAATAAAATCATGGCATTCTAACTTAGCATAAACATAATTAAATCATGGCATCCTAAACTAGCATGAACATAAACAAAATCATGGCATCCTAACTTAGCATAAACATAAATAAATCATGGCATCCTAAACTAGCATGAACATAAATAAAATCATGGCATTCTAACTTAGCATAAACACAATTAAATCATGGCATCATATATTAGCATAAACATACATAAAATCATTTGCATAAACATACCTTGCATAAACTTACTTTACATAATATTCTTATCATAAATATAATGCATAACATGGATGGATGCATGTGGCAATTGCATATATATATATATGGATGCTTAATCTTTAAAAACATGCTTTTAAATACTTTAACATAATCATATCATTCATTGGGCCCTGGCTTGTACCATATTCATTCATCATATGCGCGCATCCCTAAGTAAATACGAGGTAGCTAATCTCGACCTACTAGGGTAAGGACAGCTTCATCGGTAGTCCCGAACCGTAAGGACAGCTTCATCGGTAGTCCCAAACCGTGGACAGCTTCATCGGTAGTCCAGAACCGTGGACCTTACTTAGGTCCGGTACAAGCCCATAAAATAAAATAAAATGCTTTCACATGCTTCTTCATTCATAACCATTCATAGCATATTCATTCATTCATCATACTTTCATCATACTTAACATCATCATTATGCCTTGAAGGCATGAACTTTAACTTCATTCATCCTTTTCATTCTTAAACATGATATATGTACACATCATTCATAAAGCATGGCATACATACAATTTGTTCATAAACATGGCATACCTACATATCGTTCATATGACGTGGCATACATACATATTATTCATAAAACATGGCATACATACATATCATTCATAGATCATGGCACATGTCTTAAACATTTATGACCTAATCATATAATTCATGACATATAAACTAATGGTTTGGTTAACATAAAAAAACTTCCATCTTACTTAAACATACCTATTAGTAACCTATACACAAGCATCTTGGTAGGTTTAACCCAACCCTAGCCCTAGGTTATGTCCTTGGCCGAAAGTCCCCAAGGAACCCTAGGTCCATGAACCTTCACATAACTTCCCAAACAACATCTCATACACATATACTAGGCCATAGGAACCCTTTGATTCCATACTTAAGGCCAACCCTAATCCTTTAGCCCTAATCTTACTCTTGGCCGAAACTTCAAGGCCATGGGGGTATGGAAAAATTCCATTAAAAACCCCAAATCAATTGTTATATACCAACCATACCTTACCATAGAGCCATTGGGGCCCTTACTTGAAATAAGTCCTAACTTTCCACCCTAGTAGGGTACTTGGCCGAAACCTATAGGGTCTCTAGGCCATGTGAAACATTCACATAAACACCCTCCATCTCCCTTATATCATGTTAATACATAAAACACATACTTGAGGTTTTAGACCCAACCCTACCCATGGGGTCTAGTTGTTGGCCGAAACCCTAGGGTATTCTAGGGTACCCCAAAAATTCCCAAAAATTATATTTAATCTCTAAACATCATGAGAGAACATTAAACAACATTATCAAGATTTTTAGCATCATCATGGACCCTAAAACATTATGGCCGAAACCCATGGGATATCCTAGGGTTCTTGGTTTTCTTTCTTTGTTTCTTTTAACATCAAATCCCAAAAATCAACCAATATATCATGCTAAAAACATAAGGAACTATTATACCACAGGTGAGGGAGTCTTACCTTGGTTGATCTTGATTTTTAAACCTTAAAAGAGAAGGAAATTGTAAAATCTTTGGACCCTTGAACCCCCTTGTCCTTGTATCCTTGGGAAGCCTTTAGATCTTGGAGATGAGACCCTCTTGTGAAGCTTTTCCAAGGAAAATTCCTCCCTATGGTGTTCGGCTAGGATGAGGGAAGGGGGAGGAAGAAAATGCAAAGTGATGGAAAGAAAAGGTAACTCCCAAACCCCCCTCTTTATAACCCATCAAGGAGGTAAATGAAGAGTCTCTCCATGACCCTTCATCTTCTTCTAATCCTTAACCAATATCCACTTCATTCCCTCATAGAAATCCCTTGCTAGGTGAGTTGGTTAAAGCATACATGGTTGTATAAGAGATCCAAGGTTCAATCCTTGGTCCATGCACCTTATTTTTTATTTTATTTTTCTTTTTAATTCCCTAAAATTCCGAAAATTCTCTAAAAATTCCCCCATAATTATGTTAATATTTCCCATTAGAATTCTTTATATTTATATAAATTTTCACCTAAAATCCACCAATAATTTTGGTACTAAAAAGCCCATATAAGGCCCATTAGTGCCCTTTTTCCCAATTTAAATGAGAAAAACATGGATTTTCTAGGCCAAAGTTCGCATTAATATTTCTAGGTTCCTCGGAAAATTATCTAGACATGCTTAATATTTTAAGGAAATATTAAGAGAATTTTCCGGGTCGTTACACCTTAGCCCTCCAAGCTAAGGATTTTTCCATCTAACTCTCCAAGTTGGGAATTTGCACCTAACCCTCCAAGTTAGGACTTTTCACCTAGCCCTCCAAGCTAGGACTTTTCACCTAGCCCTCCAAGCTAGGACTTTTCACCCAACCTTCCGAATTACGACTTTTCACCACCTGGCTTCACTCACCAGGACCCGGCTTCACTCACCGGGATTTCCAACACATGGTTTCACTCACCAGGACCCGGCTTCACTCACCGGGATTTCCAACACCTGGCTTCACTCACCAGGACCCGGCTTCACTCACCGGGATTTCCAGGACCCGGCTTCACTCACCAGGACCCGGCTTCACTCACCGGGATTTCCAACTCCTGGCTTCACTCACCAGGACCCGGCTTCACTCACCGGGATTTCCAATCACCTGGCTTCACTCACCAGGACCCGGCTTCACTCACCGGGATTTTCAATCACCTGGCTTTACTCACCAGGACCCGGCTTCACTCACCGGGATTTCCAATCTGGACTTAACCACAATTAGTTCAACCAAACTTAAATCAAACCTTAAATCGATGTCAACACCAAAACAACAATCGGGTCTCAGAACTTGGTGTGGTTCCAATCATTGATGAAGCAATACCTGTCTATTGCGACAACAATGGAGCTATTGCACAAGCGAAGGAACCAAGGTCTCATCAGCGATCCAAACATATGTTTCGCCGCTATCATCTGATCAGAGATATTATAAGTAGGAATGATATATAAATTGAGAAAATTCCCACTGAAAGGAATTTAGCGGATCCTTTAACTGAGACCTTGCCTCAAAGTAAGTTTGAGGGTCATGTTAGAGCCTGTGGTATTGGGTACCGTAGCGATTGGCATTAGGCCAAGTGGGAGTTTGTTAGTGATATGAGAGAAGTTTCCTAAGGCAATCGCCTTATGAGAGAAGTGTCCAATCAGGACTTAACCACAATTAGTTCAACCAAATTTAAATCAAACCTTAAATCGATGTCAACACCAAAACAACAATCGGGCCAGACTGCATCAACAATCTCCCCCTTTTTGTTGTTTGACAACCCGATTTAACTTGATTTAAGTTTAGGCATTAATGATCACTTTGAAGGCAGTTCAGTTATTGTAAGGGAATCAAGATCCTCCCCCTACAATAACCCTAAACTTAATCAACCATTTCTCCCCCTTTGTCAAACATCGAAAAGGGTATGGTTATTAAGTTTAAATATACCTCCCCCTCAAACCACGGGTCTCTCCCCAAACCCAAAATAATTAAGTTATGATTTTGGAATTGCATATGAGAGGCATATACCATAAATATATCATGACAACAATGTATATGCATCATACAACAATAAGTGTAGATTTTTGAATTGCATATGAAAACATATACCAAATAATATCATGGTCAAGTATGTATATGTTTTATATGACAAGTAAAGAATGCATCTGTATCTGATATATTGTCCCGATTGGTCTCCGTAACCGATCAGGTTCGTTGATTACTAGATACAGAAATATTTTGATTAGCCTGGGGAGCGATCAGATTTCAGAAAAATTTCTGAACCTCTGATACGTTCCTGATCAGACTGCATTGATAATTTGCATTCCGTAACAGTGAAGTAGACTCTATTAATATTCGATATTTCAGAAAAATTTCTGAAACACGACATTAAGAACAAGAGTCATGACTCAAACAAACCATTTCTTATGAATTTGAACATTCCAACATAGGTTTGTATCAAATCAGTATTTAGGTTTTGTTTCAAGTACCACTTGATCAAATTTGTACTTCCTTAGTACCAGGATTGTACCAATGGAGGATCAAATATGTTTCAATTGTAATTGGTTTGTATCAAATTTGTTAGGAGTATGATCATCAAACTGATACAATTCAATGAAAAGAGATTGGTTTGAGGAGGTTTTGGATCAATTTGGAACGATCTGGAGTTCCTTGATCAGAGTTGGTCTGATCGGTCACCAGACCGATCAGAACGACGACTGATCGGTCACCAGACCGATCAGAGGGATCCCTGATTGGTCGGTGGACTGATCAGGTTTGACACAGAATGTTTTCTAAAACTGATCAATTTCAGAAATAAGTTTGTTTCAACTCTTAACCTTTCCTAAACCCTTATACAATCAGATTTGATCCATTTGTTCCTGAAAGGTTCCTCTTAACCAAAAACCATCCCTCAAATTAAAATATGATACTAATAACCGATTTCCAAAACATGATCAGTTTGTATGTTTATAACATGTTTGTTCCAAACAAATTGAAATCAGGTTTGTATCAAACATTTATTCCCTAAGTTACCCATAGAAACAAGGTTTAAATCATGATTCAGAAAAACATGGTAAACTTGAGCTAGATGTTGGCGATGTATAGATATCCTAAGTCCTAGAATCTTGATTTATATTGATACAAAGAAATCACTAGCTCATAGTACTTAAGCATTGAGTCCTTGTGGGATTTTCATAAAGATTAGCATAAGCTATATGTTCATCTTGTTCTTAACCAAAATTAGCATGTCATAGATTAATGTTAATCACACACACAGTAAGATCATGGCATACTCAACTAAACTTATCTCCAAAGTATTAAATAACACTTAAGCCTAAGATATGTCACAAGTTATTGCAAATATTTTGGCTAACTTCAAGATTTACAGTGAACTACAGAGTTCAATCCTAATCATGGCATATTGAAGCTAAAACTCATGGATTGAGTTGAAAAGTCATACTTCTAAGTGTGTATTAAGGTCATGGTTCCAATTAAGTTTGTATCAAAGTGAAGCATAGTATAATGTCGACAGGAAACTATTCATGCTCCTTTGATTACAATGAATTCATCATCATATATTTGTACTTTACTAATAAGAAAATTCACAAACATGTATCTATTTAACTTTGGATCACAAAACCATAATGTTGTCTAAATTTATGAAATGTAGGCAATTCCAAAGAAAAACCTAATTTTAGACCTCTTGTTGTGATGAATGACAGTTCATCTCAATTCATGGGTTTGGAGCACCCAATATCAACCTCCCATGTTGATAGATGCTCCCCCTCAAATAATGCTTATACAATTCTAAAGATAGAAGTTTTAGGTACCCAAATTTTGGGACCTAATGCATCAACAATGAGGGACTTTGGCACCCATGCCTTAGTCATTTTCTTTTTGGCTTTTTGAACCCTAGAATCATCTTGTGATCTAAATTGGGTTCTTGACATTAATGATACAAAGGTTGGTTCCTTAGGTCGGTAACCGATACCGGCCTTATTGTAAACCGCCCTTTGGGAATTTAAGATCATGTCTAATGTTTTAGAGCTAGTTGAAAACTTCTCAAGAATATTCTTGAGTTTTTCAACTTCACTCCTCAAGATCCTATTGTCATCCTCAAGATTTTTATCATGCAAATTATCAAGATCCTCATCCTTAGAGGATTTCTCATGGAAATCATTAATATCCTCCACCCTAGAGGATTTCAATTCTTCTACTTCCAATTTCAACAATTTAACTTTGTTCTTGGATTTTTTAAGCAACCTAGCTAGACATGCAATGGTTCTATAACACTTATCTAGCTCGGGAGAGATTACCTCTTCATCATTCGAAGATGATGAAGGCGCGGTTGAGGAGCTTAATTCGTCTCCACTCTCCTCTTCATTTGAATCCTCTATGGCCATGAGGGCAAAGTTATGAGTGTTCTTCTCCTCCTCTTCTTCGGATGAACTAGAGGACGATTCATCCCATGTGGCCCTCAAGGCCTTCCTTTTCTTCTTTGGTTTATCCTTCTTCTTCTTTAACTTTGGGCATTCATCCTTGTAATGCCCTTTCTTGCTACACTCATAACAAGTAACATTAGACTTATCAATTTTAAATTTACTTTGGTTACCTTTACCCTTGAAGCTCCGGCTCTTCCTCATCATTCTTCTAACAAAGTTTGTCATCTCGGAGGAAGAAGACTAGCTGCCCTCCTCCTCGGATTCGGACTCGGATGAGGATGAAGATGAAGATGAAGATGAAGATGAAGAGACTTTCTTCTTCTTCTTCTTCCCCTTCTTCTTCTTCTTGTTGTCACCTGCCACTAAAGCAATACCTTTCTCTTTTGAACTTTTGGTAGAGATCTCATGTAGTTCCATTTCACAAAATAGATCTTCTAACATAACAAAAGATAAATCCTTGGAAACCTTGTAAGCATCCACCATGGACGACCACAAGGCGTTCCTAGGAAAAGCTTTGAGGACATACTGTTGGATCGAGAGAACCGATAGAGGGGGGTGAATATCGGAAAGCGTTCGGATTTAAGATAGAGAATTTGCACAGCGGAAGATAAAAAAACAAAACACGCAAACACAGTGATTTTTACTTGGTTCGGAGCCTAGGTCGACTCCTACTCCAAGGCCCACGGTCGTTGACCGTTTTCTGCGGGCAATTCTATAAGTTCGTAAATCAGTTTACAGTATTGAGTTACAAATATAGCACAGTAAACTTAACAAATGAAAAGCTCTTCTTTTACCGACGTCCGATGTAGGTTGTCTTTTTCGGAGCAGCGGGACGTCGTCGGCTCGAGTTGGGAGGTTTCCGGAGCTAGGCGCGAGAGCAGAAGAGCGTAGAAGCGTTGAATCGAAGTTGTTGTCGAAAGCCTGGGCGTTGGGTGTTATTTATAGCACCTCGGGGCGCCCTGGACGTCGTGGGCGCCCCCCCCCCCCCCACATGTCACGCGATCCGAGCTTCGCTCGGTCAAACAATATAAAGCATTAGAGTATTATGTTTATACAGCCTTAGCTGTCTTGATTCTGACTTTGGGCCTCCAAAATGGAGTCATAGGTCGAACCGACGCCTACTGTTCCCTCGACGGGGAACACGTCCTCACCTACTCCTCTCGGGAGAATTTACCTGATGCCAACCGCTCCTCTGGTTGGACTTTTGCCTGGCGGTCCTTTGCCAGGTCTTGGATACTGAGCTGTCCTTCGCCCGGTACCTAGCATTCCTTCGCTAGGGCTTTAGTCCCAAGCTATCCTTCGCTTGGCGCCTAGCAGCCCTTCGCTAGGGCTTTTCACCCTGGCATTCCTTCGCCAGTGCCTAGCAGTCCTTCGCTAGGACTTTTTACCCTGACATTCCTTCGCCAGTGCCTAGCAGTCCTTCGCTAGGACTTTTTACACTGCACACTAGAGTGACATGTTAGAGAACAAATAAGATTTAACTTTTGAACCCTGTTGCCGTTATCAAAACACAGGTTTGACTTGGGTGCTTTCTGCACCAACAATCTCCCCCTTTTTGATTTATGGCATCCCTAGTTCAAAAAGTTAAGTTTAATCAATGCATGTAAAAACATTAAATTTTGTTCCCTCCCCATGGAAGGACTCTCCCCCTAGATTTTTCAAAAACTCGTGGGGTTCTAAGTTTAAGGGAAAAAAAATTTTACTAAGAATTTTCAACAGAAGGCTTTTTGTATTTTCAAAAATGATTTTTGCACTTTTGAAACTTAAGTTTAGGAACTTGGAAATCTTTTGACAACTTAATTTTTAAAAAGTACATAGAAGAGTTTTTGGAAGCATGAGTTTAGAGTACTTAAAAAAATTTGAAGCCTTAAGTTTTAAAGTACTCAAAAGTCTTTGAAAGCTTTAACTTAAGAACTTAGTAAGTTTTAACAAACTTAAGTACTTAGTAAATTTTTGAGAAGCTTAAGTACTTAGAAAATTTTGAAAAGCTTAGGTACTAAAAAAAATTTGAAAAGCTTAAGTACTTACAGAATTTTTTGAAAAGCTTAAGTACTTACAGAATTTTTGAAAAGCTTAAGTACTTACAGAATTTTTGAAAAACTTAAGTACTTTTTGAATAAAGGATAGATTTTGAAATTTTGAGAGACAAAAAATAAAAATTTTAAACAAAAATTTTTTTTAAATTCTCTCCTTTCTTATCTCTCCCCCTTTGCCATATATCAAAAACAGATAAATATAGCAGAAATTAACTTGCATAAAGGAAATAATTTTCATACAGGAAAATATTTGCATGATTTTACTGTACTGAACCAATTCATGATACGACTTAAACCAAATCAGTTGATTTTCTCTTGTAGGGACCTGTCTAACCCAATCAGGCTACTTACTAACTGTTATAAACAGTAATTTTTGCTAGGGTTAGTCAAGTTAAGTGTTTCTCTTCAAGTTATATTTTCTAAACTTGACACTTAACTTGATTGCTGTGTAAGTTGTATTTAGTGCCCCAATTACTACAGATGCACTGACTTAAAGCATCTTGAATTAAGGTAAAGACCTAAGCATCTCAACCCTTTCTAGGTTATCAATTAGAAGTACCCTAAGGTGCTTGTGAGATGCTGGCTTCTAAATCTATAGGTGCATGCAGTTCTAGGGTTAGGGCCTAGGCTAAGTCTATTTTCGAAAAAGCCCTAGTTTTGAAAGGGGGTAGTTTTGAAATAAAACTAAGTCGGAAAAGATTTTAAAAAAATGATTTAAAAACAACAGTTTTTCAAAAAAAAATTTAGAAACTGATTTTTAAATCAAATAAAGCAGAAAAAAAAATCAAAAGTAGAGTTAATCTATTCTACAGAGCACAATCCTAACTCAGATGTTCAAATTAAATAAGTAGTCAAACAGAGGTACAGTAGCGTCAAACATAAGTCATGTTTTGGTTACTTAGTACAATGCAGAAATAGACTAGCTATGAAGAAGGCCCAGGGGAAAGGCGTGGAATGGTCGCATAGTGGTGACGTCCCTGGTGGATAATGGCAGAATACATCGGACTACTACTCTATATAGAGCATAGTCCTGGACCTGTAGGTCGACAGACTGAAATCGTCTGGCCAGGGGTTGCCTAAAGAAGTATGAATGTAATGTATCTAACGTAATGTGAGAGTAGGGAGCATCAAAGGGAGGCTCCCTAGGAGGGTAACAACAGAAGGTGGACTGCGAGAGTCGTAGTCCTAGAAATCGGTTGAGTAGTATAGGTGTGATAGTTAAGGGAATTCCTTAAACAGTGGTGACGAACATAAGACTATCCTGTTTAATTATGTTATTGTAAAATTCTGCACATAGGGATGTATTGATTGGATGGGTGCAGAATACGAGATTGTCAAGTTGGTAAAAGTTTATAACGTTCATTGCTAAGGGACAGGATTGGGTGAAAAATTGTCTATTCAAGTAGCTCGTCTTGATAGGTTTATAGGTCGTACGAGCGAACTTATTACATAGTTCTAAATTTAGAAACCTAGGATCAGGACTAGGTTGGGTACCGGGTTCTGCCTGGTTTGGTCGGCGTCTTCTAAGAGAAGAAATATACATTTAAAGAAAGTATGAAAAGAATTTAAAAAAACTTAATTGCAAAAAAAGTTGTACCGGGCAGCTCGGGGAGGCATGATTGAGGATGAGAGCTTGCAAGGTCTCTTGGAAAGTGGAGAGTTGAAGAGAAGGAGTGGTTTGAGTGTGAAGAGAAGAAGGGGTTATGGAGCCCTTTTATAGGGCATTTGCAGGCGCCCTGTAGCGGGAGGGCGCCCTGGCCAGGGCTGTAGCTGCCTTTTGGCAACTTTCTACTGTTGAAGGAATATACGGGGGCGCCCGGGAGCACCCGGGCGCCCTGGTCAGCATGTAGTGGCAGATGACTGCTTTTGACCAGCCTCGGGGCGCCCGCAAGGGTTTGGGCGCCCTAAGGACTAGTTCTTGACCCTAAAAGGTTGCATTTGACCATATTTGACCCGGTTTGAGTATTTTAACCATGGTTTGACTACTTTGACCATAGTTTGACTTGCATTATTTCAGTGTCGTTCTAAACTAAATGTTAAACAAAATGCAGTTATTAAATGAATTTTCATTAAGTTTGTCGTCTCACCCAGTCTACGGTTATCAACCATGTTAGCCTTATAGGTTTTGTGAAACAGGTTTTGACAGATAAAATTATTTTGAAAAATTATTATTTATTTTGAAAACATTAAATTAATTTTTGAAAACAGTTAAGTTTATTTTGAAAGGAAATGTTTGAATTTATACTTAGCTGAAAATTGTGTTAGATTTGAATTTGACAAAAAGTAATTTGAATTTGAAATTCAAAAATTGGCTTCCAAGTCTTGGCGAGGCACTAGGCCTTCTTTGGCCGTAGCCTTATTAGATCATCAACCCTTTCCTTGAAAAAGCCGTTTAATGAAATTTCATTTTCAAAATTAATCTTTGAAAAAATTCTGGTCTAACTAGTTTGGATTTTGGATCGGTAGCTTCAGCTAGTTTCACCAGTCTAAAGAGACCAAGTAAACTTGATCTTATTAGAATTGGTTTCCCTAACGTACTATCATCTCACCTCCACCCAATACTATGTTGTCAAGTTTCAGTTAAGTTTGTTCAGTCCTTATACTAACCAGTCCTAAGTCTAAGCATGGTAAATTGCAGAAATTTAAGTAAACAGTCAATCAAGCAAGTTGCAAGAATTAAATTCTATTTAACAATAAATATAGTTTTTAATTTGGCTCCCCCTAGACTAAAGCCACGGTAATGATTAGGCAAGATGTGAATCTTGTCCTTGGGGATCCAATACTGATTTGATCCAGTTGGTTTATTCAGGTACAGTTTAGGTACCCATGCCTAAACTTTACTTCTGGACTGATTCAGTACAGCAAAGTAAGATCTTTGTCGGGATTTGATTCTATAGCCAAGTTCGGATCGATTTAGAACGGACTTCTGTTTTCCAAGAATCATGTCAAGACCCTTGGAACCAGAAGTGAATCGTTCTAAGGCAGCTCTAAGATCCTTAACCTGGGTTTTTAGGGAGGAGTTCTCTTTCTCAAGTTTTTCAACTTGAGTAGGAGTTCCTTCTTGAACTTTCTCGGTTAAGGATTTAGGGTCAGCTCCCTCTTTCAGGAGTTTTACTTCCTGTCGGAGGGATTCGACTCGGAGTTTGGCTTTCGCCAAATCTCGAGAAAGATATGAAATAAGTTCGTTTAACTGACTTCTATTGAAACCACTTACCTTGATCTCGCCGTCTTCTGAAAAGGTTAGTCTGTCGTCGTCCTGCTCTGACTCTGACTCGATCGTGACTTTTTCTGAGGCGGTCAGGGCTAGTAGGTTTGACTGGGGTGCTTCTTCTTCTTCTTCTGATGAAGATTCGTCCCAGATTGCTTGGAGCTCTTTCTTTCTTCTTGTCTTTTTGGTCTCCTTTAGGTTTGGACACTCTGTCTTGTAGTGGCCCTTCTTCTTGCACTCGTAGCAAGTCACGTTGGGCTTGTTTTTGTCATTTGTGGGTTCAGCTGGTTCGTCCTTTCTTCGGTTGGCCTTCCTTCTGTTGGTTTGGTTCTTCAATTCTTTATAGTAGCTTCGGGCCAATCGGACCAGCTTAGGTCGATCTCCTTCTTCGTCTTCTGAGTTTGAGTCTGAGTTAGACTCGGGTTCAGGTTGAGGCTTCTTCTTTGTTGTCCTTCCAGTTTTTCCTGCAATAAAGGCAATACCTTTCTCGGCCATATTGCAGTTAGTCTGTTCATGAAGTTCTAATTCGGAAAATAATTCATCTAATTTTATTTTTGAAAGATCCCTTGAGACCTTGTACGCATCTACCATAGATGCCCACAAGGTGTTTCTAGGGAAAGCATTTAAAGCATACCTTATTAGGTCACGGTTTTCGACCTTGTGACCTATAGTGTGAAGACCGTTCATTAATTCTTGGATTCGTGCGTGAAGCTGGGCTGCTGTTTCGTTGTCGGCCATCTTGATGGTATACAATTTGTTCAGGAGCAGATCTCTCTTACTGATCCGAGTGTCTGATGTTCCTTCGTGCAGCTCGATCAATTTTGCCCACAGCTCCTTGGCACTGTTGAAGGGGCCCACCCGGTTCAGTTCCTCTTTTGTTAAACCACATTGTAGGGTCTGAGTTGCCTTTGCATCGGCTTCGATTCTTCGTTTCAGAGCGGTGTCCCACTCTGTGTAGCTTTGAGGAACTCCTTCAGCATTTGTGGGAATCTCCAGTCCGGACTGGATGATAATCCACATGTCCACCTGAGTTTTCAGGTGGACCTCCATTCGACTTTTCCAGTAGGAAAAGTCTTCTCCAATGAAAAGTGGAGGTATGGCGGTGCTGAATCCTTCTTGGATGACCATTTAATCTGAAAAAAATAACTAACAAAAAAAATTTCCCAAGACTTGGTGTTGGATTAGTAGTGCGGGATAAGGAAAATAAAATATCGAGGGGTGTTGCACCAACCTCGATTAAAAAAAATTCGAACGAAAAATTTAGAAGAAATTCGAACGAGAAAAAGAAAAAAAAATCCAAAAAATATTCAAACTGGTGGTTGCACCAAATTTGAACTTCCCCGCTCTGATACCACTTGTTGTATCGAGAGAACCGATAGAGGGGGGTGAATATCGGAAAGCGTTCGGATTTAAGATAGAGAATTTGCACAGCGGAAGATAAAAAACAAAACACGCAAACACAGTGATTTTTACTTGGTTCGGAGCCTAGGTCGACTCCTACTCCAAGGCCCACGGTCGTTGACCGTTTTCTGCGGGCAATTCTATAAGTTCGCAAATCAGTTTACAGTATTGAGTTACAAATATAGCACAGTAAACTTAACAAATGAAAAGCTCTTCTTTTACCGACGTCCGATGTAGGTTGTCTTTTTCGGAGCAGCGGGATGTCGTCGGCTCGAGTTGGGAGGTTTCCGGAGCTAGGCGCGAGAGTAGAAGAGCGTAGAAGCGTTGAATCGAAGTTATTGTCGAAAGCCTGGGCGTTGGGTGCTATTTATAGCACCTCGGGGCGCCCTGGACGTCGAGGGCGCCCCCCCACGTGTCACGCGATCCGAGCTTCGCTCGGTCAACCTCTATCCCACTCGAATAGGGATGAGGTTTGACATAGGGATGAGGTTTGACACTGGGGGCGCCCTGGACGCTAGGGGCGCCCTGGTTGACTCCTTCAGTGCGGGCTTCTCGGCTGGATAAGGGTAATCGGCTTCGTTGGTGTAGGCGCAGGGCGCCCTGGGCACTCAGGGCGCCCTGGGCGTTCGGGGCGCCCTGGCTGCTGGGGGCGCCCTGGCTGCTGGGGGCACCCCGGCCAGTGGTCAGCCGAAGTCATTGTTGCTTCGCTTGTTTTGTGTTGCCCTTGGGGGCGCCCGGGACACTGAGGGCGCCCTGCTCAGCTACTTGCCTCTCTCCTTTGGGCATTCTGAGCTGCAGACACACGTTCCTTTGGTCCTGCATCCAGGGTTAGTCCAAAACAATATAAAGCATTAGAGTATTATGTTTATACAGCCTTAGCTGTCTTGGTTCTGACTTTGGGCCTCCAAAATGGAGCCATAGGTCGAACCGACGTCTACTGTTCCCTCGACGGGGAACGCGCCCTCACCTACTCCTCTCGGGAGAATTTACCTGATGCCAACCGCTCCTCTGGTTGGACTTTTGCCTGGCGGTCCTTTGCCAGGTCTTGGATACCGAGCTGTCCTTCGCCCGGTGCCTAGCATTCCTTCGCTAGGGCTTTAGTCCCAAGCTGTCCTTCGCTTGGCGCCTAGCAGTCCTTCGCTAGGGCTTTTCACCCTGGCATTCCTTCGCCAGTGCCTAGCAGTCCTTCGCTAGGACTTTTTACCCTGGCATTCCTTCGTCAGTGCCTAGCAGTCCTTCGCTAGGACCTTTTACCCCTGCACACTAGAGTGACATGTTAGAGAACAAATAAGACTTAACTTTTGAACCCTGTTGCCATTATCAAAACACAGGTTTGACTTGGGTGCTTTCTGCACCAACACATACCTTATAAGATCTCGGTTCTCAACCTTCTCATTGATGGAGTGTAGACCATTTAGGATCTCCTTGAATCGTCCATGGAGTATACTTACAGTTTCTTCCTCTCTCATGGACAGATTTTGGAGTTGGCTGAGAAGGAGGTCCTTCTTGGCAGTCCGGGTGTCTTGAGTTCCTTCATGGAGCTCAATGATCTTGCTCCATAGATCTTTAGCACTTGTGAAGGGACCAACCTTGATTAGTTGGTCCTTGGTCAACCTGCATTGCAAAGTTACCACCACTTTCGCATCGGCTTCACCTCTCCGGATTCGATCTGCCGACCAACTTGAGAAGTCCATCTCTTTTCCCTCGGCATCTTTAGGAGTAGAAAAACCTTCCTTGACAGCAAACCACATGCTGAGGTTGGTTTTTAGGTAAAACTCCATCTTCAACCTCCAATATGGAAAATCAGTGCCTTCAAAGAGTGGATGTCGGCTGGTGCTAAACCCTTCTCTTCTCATGGCCATCTTTGTTAGCTCTTGGATGTTAAGCCGTTGAAGTAGAGCCCCAAGCTCTGATACCACTTGTTGGAAAT
This sequence comes from Boesenbergia rotunda, assembly GCA_024364735.1. Lineage (NCBI taxonomy): Eukaryota > Viridiplantae > Streptophyta > Magnoliopsida > Zingiberales > Zingiberaceae > Boesenbergia > Boesenbergia rotunda. The sequence continues at coordinate 230,474 of JAGFNQ010000545.1, read as the reverse complement.
CGGATGGCTAGAGAGGGGGGGTGAATATAGCCAATCTCTTTTACCTTTAAACACTTATGAAGTTTCTGCACGTAACTTATCAGTAGCACAGCGGAAGAAGCAAAGGAAAACGAAGCAGTGCAGTAAACTAAAAACAGAAATGAAAGCAAACAACCACAGCTACCAAGATCGCTAACAAGAGGGTTTACAAAGTTCGGGGATAGCTTACCCCTACTCCTTGTCGTGCCCTTAAGGTGGGCGATCCCTTGATCGTCGGCAGATCAGGCCCCGGTGTTCACCGGATATAACGCAACCTCCTTCTCGGTGGAGAAACCTCTCCACAGCGTTTCAAACAAGAATATAGATTTAAGCTTAATGAAACATAGAGAATACTCTTACTCAGCACCTAGCAAGGACAAGAGTACAGCGAGCTTATCCCGAGCTCCACCCAGCGACGATCTCACGCAAGGACTCCCTCCTTCGTGTCTTCTCACTGTTGGACTCCAAGCTCCTTGTTCTTTCCTCCCAGCACTTACGTAAGAGTTGGTTGCTTCTCGATTGCAGTTGCTTGCTCAAAATGATGAAGACTTCAGAAACACAGCAAGCAAGTTGTGGAGAAACACAAAGCGCAGCAAGAACTTCAGCAAGCTCAACACAGAAAACTGTCGAACACTTCTCTTTTTCAGCCGAAGTCTTCTTCTCCTTTTTGTTTCTCCACCAAGCATCAGATGACATCATCCCTGCAGCTCCCAGCTGCTCATCTGCCAATGCCAGCTACCACTGAGCTATCCCTGGACTCCCTGAGCTTCCCTCAGCCAAGCTCCAGTCTCAGCTCCAGACTGCAGCTCGGCCGTTGCAACCTGAGATGGAAAAACAGACAAACCTGCTCCAAGAAAAGCCTCCATTGACTTCTCCTTGAGTGTTTGAATCCTCCCCTGTCACCTGCAGCTTAATCAGACTGTTAGAGCAGTATATCACACAGTAAATCAAGATTCAGAAGTGAAGCGCAGAGAATCGGATACGATCAGACGCTTTGATCGCATCTGACAGTGCAATTTGAATTAAAGTGATCGGTCATCGGACCGATCCAGGGCTTGTGGGTCGATCACTAGACCGATCCACTGCTTCGCTGGGATTCCCAGCTCTCGCGGCTATACACGCCTGATCGGTCATTGGACCGATCAGAGTGAAGCCTAATCGGTCACCAGACCGATCAGAGTGAAGCCTGATCGGTCACTCAGACCGATCAGGACAAATGAACAGTGATTCTTTAATCAGATCCTAAGTCCCAAATCAGTCACCGGACCGATCCAGGGTCTGATCCGGAGGAGAACTCACTCACTGTCCGCTCCCTGATCGGTCACCAGACCGATCAGGAGCAAGGCAACGAGGAAGCTGTCTGCTCCCTGATCCGTCACCAGACCGATCAGGAGCCACACAGTAGGTTCCCAACCTCACTATGCGCTCCCTGATCGGTCACCAGACCGATCAGTCCTCACTGGATCGGTCACCAGACCGATCCACGAAGAAGCAGCATGCCAATATCCCTGATCGGTCACCAGACCGATCCAGGGACTCAAACCTAGCCCTCCAAGCTAGGGATTCATCCACCTTAGCCCTCCAAGCTAAGGATTTTTCCATCTAACTCTCCAAGTTGGGAATTTGCACCTAACCCTCCAAGTTAGGACTTTTCACCTAGCCCTCCAAGCTAGGACTTTTCACCTAGCCCTCCAAGCTAGGACTTTTCACCCAACCCTTCCGAGTTAAAACTTCATCCAACCTAGCCCTCCAAGCTAGGCACCTAACCCTCTAAGCCAGGACTTTTTCACCTAATTCTCCAAGATGGGAATTTGCACCTAACCCTCCAAGTTAGGACTTTTCACCTAGCCCTCCAAGTTAGGACTTTTCACCTAGCCCTTCAAGCTAGGACTTTTCACCCAACCTTCCGAATTAGGACTTTTCACCACCTGGTTTCACTCACCAGGACCCGGCTTCACTCACCGGGATTTCCAACACCTGGTTTCACTCACCAGGACCCGGCTTCACTCACCGGGATTTTCAACACCTGACTTCACTCACCGGGATTTCCAACACCTGGCTTCACTCACCAGGACCCGGCTTCACTCACCGGGATTTCCAACACCTGGCTTCACTCACCAGGACCCGGCTTCACTCACCGGGATTTCCAACACCTGACTTCACTCACCAGGACCCGGCTTCACTCACCGGGATTTCCAACTCCTGGCTTCACTCACCAGGACCCGGCTTCACTCACCGGGATTTCCAATCACCTGGCTTCACTCACCAGGACCCGGCTTCACTCACCGGGATTTCCAATCACCTGGCTTCACTCACCAGGACCCGGCTTCACTCGCCGGGATTTCCAATCTGGACTTAACCACAATTAGTTCAACCAAACTTAAATCAAACCTTAAATCGATGTCAACACCAAAACAACAATCGGGTCTCAGAACTTAGTGTGGTTCCAATCATTGATGAAGCAATACCTGTCTATTGTGACAACAATGGAGCTATTGCACAAGCGAAGGAACCAAGGTCTCATCAGCGATCCAAACATATGTTTCGCCGCTATCATCTGATCAGAGATATTATAAGTAGGAATGATATATAAATTGAGAAAATTCCCACTGAAAGGAATTTAGCGGATCCTTTAACTAAGACCTTGCCTCAAAGTAAGTTTGAGGGTCATGTTAGAGCCTGTGGTATTGGGTACCGTAGCGATTGGCATTAGGCCAAGTGGGAGTTTGTTAGTGATATGAGAGAAGTGTCCTAAGGCAATCGCCTTATGATTGTAATCATTTATTCTAATAAACGAATATTCACTATTTGAGTATACATGTTTGTGTATTTGATTGAGATCTTAAACTCATTTACTGAATGTCCGCAATACAATTCACAGCATGAGAGAATTTGTGATGAATTCACAACTAGTGATTATCTCTACATGTGCAATTGTGAAGTATTGAAATTGTCCCTAGTCGATGAATTGATAAATACGGACACTATCAATTCTGTTGAGACTAGCATGGGTTATTCTCTAATCAGCTGATTCCCACTGGTTGGTGACATTGAGATGTCCGGAGATAAACATGAATGCTAGTTAAGGGAACTAGTTCATTGGAGTGACTAGCTGTAAAACTTCATATGGTAGTCTACATATAGATATGTCAGTGAAGTTCTTACTGCAGCTTAAGTGCGATGTTCCTTTGACTTGCGGTGTTCAAGTCATCTTGGTCATGGAGACTTATACTTTGACATCTTAAGCAAACATCTCCAAGGAGGTGTAGACCCAGGATGATTGGGTATAAGCCGAAGTGCCCGAAGATGTTTGAACAGCCTACAAAGGATTCACCACTCCTTGCGATGAGATGTATACCCGAGGCCTATCGTCGGATTGTTACTCGAAGCCTCTGGCCAGAGCATGACATGTTCAGAGTATGAATCTCTTAAATACATGAGAGTAATTAGAATCCGTAGGATAAGAAAACGTTACTTGGGCTAGGTGTGACGTAGTCAGCCTAGTGGGGGCTGACACACATAGATCATGTCCTGAACCAAGTGGGTATAAGATGGTGAAGGGAATGGGGCACGATTCATTATAGCTGCTGAAGGGTTTCAGAATTGTTTCTGAGGTCAACCGTTGATCATTCGATTAATTGGGGATCCTAATGTACTACTAGGTGTCACTCATTATCGTTCTATAATTAATTGATTAATTATAGACGACCAACATAAATCGAAAGCCTATTTAGTCACACGCACTACGAGTAATCCGAGGGATTTAAAACGAGTTGAAAATTAGATTTTCCAATCAAGAGAGATTAGGTTTGGTTAAGCCAAACAATAAGTCAAATCTGAATTTTTCAGAGACGCATCGGAAGCGTAAAATGGCTAAGTCTTTTGAAGACTTAATAGATGAATTAAATAAGTTTAATTCATTGGGGCGTGGCTTGGATGGGCCGACCAAAGAGGGCCTCCATCCTCTTTGCTTGGCTGGCCACAACAAAGGGAGAGAACCAAGTTTTTGGTTCAATTTATAAAATAAACCAAGTGTGGTTTGTTTTATAAACTTATGGATGATATAAATTTTTTATATATATAATAAACCAAGGTTTGGTTTATTTTTCATGGAAATTAAAATGAACCATGGATTGGTTTATTTTATAAAATCAATCATGGATTGATTTACCATGATAAGGAAATTTATTCCATAAGAGAGAAGAGACTTGATTGATTTTTATCATGAATTAAAATATAATTTTAACCATGATATAAAATCAAACTTGGCATGATGGAAAAAGTTATTCCATATTTGAGAGACTTGATGGTTGAGAGGCCACAATATAAAGGACCCAAGGCAAGGCTTGGGTGATAATCGAAGAGACGAAGGCATAGGCTCTCTCCCTCTCTTTCTCTCCTTCTCTTCTCCCCTTCTTGCCGTGCGCCAACCAACCCCAAGAAGGAGCACCAGCCAGCCATCCTTTTGTGGTTAGTCTTCCGACTTCTCTCTTAATTTTTCTCGTCGCGTTCTCGGAGAATCTAGTAGTTCTCGAGAACACGAAACTCGTGGCTTTGCGAAGTCATTCCGAAGATACTCGGCGTGGACGCGAATAGAGGCGGAGCTTCCAAGGGACGCTTACGGTTGGATCTAGTCCCTTCCTTCGAGTTACGCGAGGTAATACGTAAATTAGTTTACGTTTCTGTAAAATTTCAAATATATGATCATGTCTACACAAGATAAAATTGCATACTTAGATGTGTGGTTAAATAATTTGAGAAATTATTTATGCTAAACATTCCGCTGCATGTAATTAATTTTAAAATTACGAACCCGCATCCATGTCAACATGCACCCGGTCCCAACACTCTCATCATCGGATGACTCCAAATTGTCCACTCCCATTAGTGCGAAGTGTGACACGTGATCTCCTTCTTCTTCCGACGAAGATGGATCATCCCAAGTAACTTTGAGGTTTATGGCACTCTTCTCCTTTCCCTTGAATTTCTTCTAGTCACCCCTCTTTTTCTCCTCCTCCTTTTCTTTTTTTCTCTTTAGTTGTGGGCACTCATTCTTCATGTGTCCCTCTTGGTGGCAATTGTAGCAAATTATGTCCTTCCCTTTGCTCTTACTCTGTGACCCTTTCCTACCATAAGACTTGTTAGAAAAACTTTTAAAGGCTCTACGCATTTTCCTTACCATGGAAGTCTCTTGGTCGCTATCCATTGAAGTGCTTGACTCCTCCGAGTCAGATGATGATGAATAGATGACCTTCTTCTTTTCCTTCTTCTTTTTCTTCTCCTTTTCTACAATAAACGCTACACCTTTTTCTTTAGAGGAAATGTTAGCTTGCTCATGTAATTCGAATTCAGAAAACAAGTCATCTAACTTTACCATAGAGAGATCCCTTGATACTTTGTAGGCATCAACCATTGATGCCGACAATGTAGTCCTAGGGAATGATTGAAAAACATACCTCACGAGATCTCAGTTCTCAACCTTCTCACCAATTACATGGAGCTCGTTGATGATTTCTTTGACTCTCCCATGTAGTTGGCTTACCGTCTCGTTGGCCTTCATTTGGAGCGATTGTAGTTGGGCAACCAATAGGTCCTTCTTTGACCTTCTTGACTCGTTGGACCCTTCGTTGAGTTCGACGAGCTTGTCCCAAAGCTCCTTGGCGATCTTGAAAGGCCTTCGCATTGGCTTACGCCTTCCTCATCACCTCCTTTGTCCAACTCCTCATCGGTAGTGGCTCTCCGTGTTCATTGACGGGCGCATCGAAGCCATCTACAACATTCATCCAATTTTCAATATCGTTCATTAAGTAGTACTCCATCCTACCTTTCCAATAGGCGAAGTCATTTCCGTCGAAGAACGGTGGCCTTGCGGTGCTATAGCCCTCTTGAAACGCCATTTCTTGTTACTCCGGTCGACCGTGAGTTCTCCCAAAGCGAACTGCTCTAATACCACTTGTTAGATCGTGGTGCTTGCTAGAGGGGGTGAATAGTAATTTTTCTCGAACTTTCTCTACAAGATGGTTAGCACAATACAAAGAATATATGAAAAATAAGAATTTCAATGCTAACTCATAGAATTTACTTGGTATCCACCCCGAAAGGTGACTAATCCAAGGATCCACGCACGAGCACACTCTCCACTATGAAAAGCCTCCTTCAAGGTGGAGAAAACCTTTACAAGGTTGTCTTCTTCCTCTTTACAAGATGGAATAGAAATCGAGAGGAAGAACTGATCACTTTTGGCACGAACAGCACTTTGGTACACTCAAGGACCGTACTTTCCTCGTGCCCAAAAGTCACCCTTTAAATAAGAGTAAAGGACAACTCCACGAGTTGTCCAGCCTGACACCAGTCGACTGCCCCAGGGGCAGTCGACTGGTCTAGCCTTAATTGCTAGCTAACGGCTAACTCAACGGCTAATTTTCGGGAGTATCAGTCGACTGCCCCTGAGGCAGCCGACTAGTCCAGGGTCTCAAACATTCTGTGAGTTTGAGAATTGGCTGGCAGTTGACTGTCTTTCTACCAGTTGACTGCCCAGCCTATACAATCTCTCTTCCTCACTCCGAAGACCCTCCTTGACCCTCCTTCACGCATGCCTTTAAGTACACTCCCTTGGCTCCCCCCTTGAAGTCTTCTTCCATTGGCTATCGTCCCTCGGATGTGCACACAAGCCTTCCCTTGGCCTGCCTCCATGCCACCCTTCACGTGTGCCCTTTGAAGTCTACTTCTCAACTTGCCCTTGAAGTCCTCTTCTCTCGGCTCTCGTCCCTCGGATAAGTCCTCCATGTGTGATTCTCTAAGTCCTGCAAACTCAATCACACATATCAACTAACAAGATAACACATTAACCTTAAACTATGTTGACACACACATCAAAACCATTATCTTCCCGATCATCCTTGGGTTGATTGCTCTAACAGTATTCAGTGTGACGCAGAGCTAGTCCTACTATCAGACGCAGGTTGTAAGTGGCTCAGGATCGTCACAAGAGTTATACAGATCGGAGATGCAGACCCTTAGAGTTCTCCGTGAGCGACCATGTATTTTTACAAATATCACCCACGAAAGGGGTGAAGTGGTTTGGGTTGCGAGGTAAGCTAGCTCCACGCTACATTGGACCATTTCAGATTCTGGAGTGGATTGGAGCAGTAGCTTATTGTCTGGCATTACCACCGTCTTTGGCTAGAGTTCATGATGTATTTCATGTGTTCATGCTGAGGAAATATGTACCAAATCCTGCACATGTTTTATCGGAGGTGCCGATCACATTGTAGCCAGGTGCGATCTACGAGGAGGTGCCTATGCTGATTCTGGACTGCAAGGAACATTGATTGAGGAACAAGACAATTCGGTTGGTCAAAGTTGGTTGGCAGCACCAGTCTGATAAGGAAGCTACTTGGGAGCTCGAGGATACGATCAGAGCTCGCTTCCCTCATCTATTTATTTAAGGTGCGGTGCATATGGTTGGGTTGCATTCAGAGTTGCATTCAGTATTGATATTATATCTATGTTGTTGATACCTGTTGCGGTTGACTAGTACATGTTGTGGTTTGCTAGCGAAATTTGGGGACCAAAATTTTGTTAGTGGGGGAGAATGTTAAATACCGGAAGTTAGAGGCTAAAATAGAAAATTTTGAAACATAGGGGTCTTGTTGGGATTAACAGAACTTGGAGGGCCTTTTTGAAAAAAAGCCAAAACTAATTTAAAACCCTAAACTTCCCTCCTTAATTCCCTCATCTCCCGTTTTCCCCTTCATCTCTGCCCGACGCCGCAACCGACAACGTCGACGCTCCATCGCGCCACCCGCCGCCGAGACCTCTTCCTCCTCTTCTTCTTCTTTTTCTGTTTTCTCCACCGCGCATGAATAGGGCGCCGCACGCCTGTCTCCTGGATCATGTCGTTGCCTCGCATGGAAACCTAGCCAACGTTGCCGACCTTGCCAGCCAACGCCGAGAGTCGGCCGACCTTCGGGTTGGTAAGTTTGAGGTTGTGACTTCCTTGTCCCCAATTCCTTTGGTGGTTTCCCTGTCTTGGTTAGGTAAGCCTTTCCCTTGGTTGTTTCAATCGGATTGATGATTTAATGGCAAATTGTTCTTGATCCGCGATCTTCTATGCTTTGTTATGTATTGTTGATGGTTTTTGGATTAGGATTGAGCTCGTTCTGTGAACTCTCTGTGCTAGGTTTGTGTTTGATCTCAAATTTGGTTTTTGGGTGCCATATTTTCAGATTTGTTGGGGATGTAGAAGAAGTGTAGCATAACTGTACTGTAGATCATGGAGTTGATCATGTTTTGGATGCATTGGTGAATGCATAGTATTAGATCAGAATAGACAGGTTTTGTTTTTGTTTTGGGTGGGTTGTGGCTTCGCAAGTTGAATCTGGTGTTGGATGGTTTGAATTTGTTTGTAGGTTGCCTTTTGATCTTGGTGTTGGTTTGTGTCATTTTTGATCTTGCCGCAGGTTACCACCCTGGGGTTCGAGTCCGTATAGCCCTATAATCCTAATATATTTTATATTATTTTAGTATAGCTTTCATTTCCTCATAGTTGTGGCCAGGTATCGTAGAAATGAAAGCATTACCAAATCTTCATGTAAATACATAAGATAAGTACAGTACAGAAAAAAAATTTCAATAGATCTAATCTGTACTTCTCAAATTTCGTATAAATTACTCACCCTTTCTCATTAATAATCATGGATGAATTAAATATTACTTTTTCTCTTTTCCTATACATGATCAAAGAGTTAGCGACATGCTTTTGTTTTTGTATACTGAATCCCAATCAATTTAAGAAGTGGAAATCATGACATGATCCCGACTAAAAACTTCAACCTGACCCAACGAAATCTAATCCTAAGTAGCATGGGTCTAAGACGTATTCTTTTCTTGGTCTTAGGTCTTGTATTTGTAGAAAACCCTTGTCCTGACTAATCACTAATCTTTTTTTGGCAGAACAAGAGAAACCTTATACTTTGTCTTGGATTAGGATTTAATTAAATTGAGTTAAACTAATTATGTGTTAAAATTAATTAGCTATTTTAATTACTTGTATAAATAGGTAAACTATGTCCTTGATACAGGACCTTAACTTTGGACTTACGTAGTTGATCGTGGGAGGTTCTTATCGTTTACGAACATCTATAAAATAAAGGCAGGTACTTCTCCTTTATACTCTAGTAGTTCTTTTATCTTAATGCATGTCTTGTTATGTCTAAATAGGTCTGCTTGACCTTGTTCCTTGTTGTTGTTATTTTATATCGCCTGTTGATACCTTTCTTGTTTGACCTTCAAGTTTAAATCGAAAAATTTATATCTGTACAATCTCTCGTTGATTTTTCATTCTGTAAAGTACCGCTCGTACGCGAGTACTTAAATGTTTATTAAACACCACTATGATGGTTGGCATTAGAGACACCCTACCTAGTAGTTTGGTTGCATATTCGTTGGTTTCTGGTTGATTTCTGGTTTGTTGCTTTTGTTGTTGCATTGTTGTTATTCGGTTGTTTGTACTTATTGGTATCATGCACCATACATGCATCGTTGCATACTGACGACTGTTGGGTTTCCATATGGTTAAGTCGTTGTCAGGCATCTAGTTGTTTTGCTACTTAACCACTTGTTGTTGTAGTTGCTAGAGTGGGAGCAACCGTCCTGTTACGCCATACTCGACCACTCATGTACAGTGGAGTTTGGAGTTGTAGGCAAACAGTTGACACCCTCACCGTTGTTTCCGAGAGATATCAGAATTGTTGATAGCTCCCCCTATATATCAGGGTTTTGGAGTAGTTGGCTCCCCAACATCCTGTCCACTCAACCACATATATCTGTGGTATTCGTTGGAGTGCGTACAGTTGTCACAACCCTACCCACTCGGGCACACAGATGTGATGTGTTGGCGACTTGACTGGCGTCAGGGGTGACACATGTCATTACATCATATGCATCTATTACATTTATGCATTTTCTTGTGTTTGTTGCATTTATATGAGCTATGGTTGCTGCATTTGGTTGATATGCATGTCTGTTTGATACTATGTTATGTCGTATGTTTTTACGTTGTTTTATACATGTTTTGAGTTCCTCTATTTTCCTAGAGGTTGTACATCATTGCTATCTACTATTACATATATCTTTATGGTATCATGCTATTGTCTATTTATATACCCGCAGAGTCCGCCCGGACTCATCACCCCTGCCTCCAATTTTTGTTTCAGGTAGCAGGTAGACGCACTACTTTGAGCCAGGAGATGATCCAGTTGTCAGTCTCACGATGTCGAGTTTGTTCCGTATTTGGTTTACTATCGCAGTACTTTATTTCTACATTTTCGATGTTTTCGCATTTACTTCATGGATTGTTAGATGTTTTATTAGTCCGATATTGGCGCAGTAGAGGTAGGTTCATTTTGGACTTATGTTGGAGTTTTCTTTGTATTCGGACTTTCGCTTAGCTTTATTTCCTCTAAAAGACGTTAAAGGTTTTACGATGTTTAAGTTTAGTTTATGTTTATCATTTTTATTGATATAAACTGCGTGATTGTGTATTTAATTTTCAGTTTTGATGGCTGAGCCATCTTATATGAGGAGAGTGATGTATTATTTGTCCCAACTTATCCGCCGTACAGGGAGATGCTGCTCGATTTTCGAGTAAACATGTGCCTCTGGGGGTGTGACAATTGGTAATTATCAAAGTGTGATAAATTAATTTAGTAAGCTACATAGTTTTTCGATAATTTCCCATTCTCGTTATTTCTTCCGTTAAAATAATATTAAATTATCCTAAAATCTCTAATATTAAACTCAACTTTCTTTTCAATCCCAGCATTTAAAAAAGTTTATTCTCACTCCCTCCTTGCATCCTACCTAAATCTCCTTATTTTTTTAAATTAAAAAGTCTAAAATAAGATATAATTTTATTTTAAATTCAGCATCATTTAATTATAATCACCCAATCGATTTAGCCTAAGCCCATTGATTGGTATGAGCTCCAAATTGATTGGTCAAGAGGAAAAGAGGCGTGCTCAATTGAATAGAAAATATACTCAATTATAGTTAAATAATACTGAATTTAAGAGAAATTATATCTTCTTTTGAATTTTTTACTTATAAAAAAATAATGAAGGCTTCTGTTTACTCACGACAAATAGAAAAATAATCATTCTTACTTTGATAGTGAATATACTATATTCTAGTTTAAATGTGTTTAATTTAAGAGAAATTATATATTTTTTAGATTTTTTATTTATAAAAAATAAGGATAATTAAATAAATTGATGTATATTAGGAAGTTAAATTTATGTGATAATAATTTTTTTTATATAGGAACTGAGAAAATTAAATTTAGAGTGATGATAGGGACAATGAATTTGGGACAGTGAATGGGACAGTGAATAACGTGGTAATTATTGTGTACACGTCCGATCGTCGATCGGATACTACCGAAGGCCGCCGCCCCGAACCAAACTATATCCTGGGGGGCACGGTGAACCCGTCGGGGATCGCCGCAATTGCGATCTCGCATCATTGACCGTCGATTTCGATAGGTTCACCGTTGCCGGCGATCCTGACGAGTTCACCGTCCTCTGAAGGTATAGTTTGATTCAGGACGATAATCAGAGACCATCGGTGGTGTTCGATCGGCGATCGGACGTGTACACAATAATTGTATGTCATTCACTGTCCCATTCACTGTCCTAAATTTACTGTCCCAATCATTACTCTTAAATTTATTATTAGAGAGTTTAACAATTTCACTTTCAAATAATGGCATTAGGTGTTAGTGTGTAAAATGATGAGAATTTAAAAAAAAAAATACTGAGATATTTTGCTAAGGTTAAAATTCAGATATATGTGAACGAAAATTTACAATTCTTGAATAGGTCAAGGTAATCCAACCAAAAAAAATGAGAAAAGGCCGGCCGAAGGTAGAGGTGCAACTGAGACAAGACACGTGATCAGCACGCTACTAAGGGCATCCGCATTGGTTTAACGCCATTAACGTTATTACACCTACCACCTCATCAAAAAGCATGGGACCCACATGCCACATACACATTAACATTAACATCTTCATTCTCTCACAACCGTTTAACATTCAACCCTCATTATTTGTGGGACCCACATGCCACATACACATTATCTCACATATACATTCTCTCACATATTCATTCTCTTATTTACATATTTTTTATTTTCAATTTTATTTGTTAATTTAAATGATTATTATTTAAAATAAATAATAATAATATTTTTAAATATGTTTATCATTATTTAAAATTTAAATTATTATTATAATTTTGAAATGATAGAGAACAACATAAAAAATATACTTGCATATAATTAAAAGATAATATATAAATTAACACAAAGTGAAATAATAAAATACAAATTCAGGGATTTTTTTTATTAAAATAATAGTTGGTGATCGTTTACTAGCCGTTTATAGTCATTTGGGTGGCCGTTGTGTCATTTTTAATCGATTACGGCAATCCCAATCGATTAAAATCATTGTTCCCTATTATTCTATGAGACTCCCCAATCGATTGGAGAGACCCGTAATCGATTCCCCAATTAAATACTTAATTTGAATGATAATTTTAAAAAAAATTATGTTTTTAAGATTAAATATTATTAAAATATATATTTTTTAATGTTTTTTTAGGGAATTAATCCCCTGATCGGTCAACTTCACCGATCAGGGGATTGATCAACAACCTGGACCGATCAGGCTGTTGCCTGATCGGTCCAGGTCAATCTGGACCGATCAGGCCGTTGCCTGATCGGTCCAAGTTGTCTCTGATCGATCGCTTGATCGATCAGGATGCCAGGTCATACGCGGATGAACGCGTTCAAACATCTGAACGCGTTCATCCGCGTCAGCATTAACGCACGCTCCCACAATGCTTTTAACGGGGACGGCTCGTTAATCGAGCGTTATAACGCTCGATTAATGAGCCGTTGCGGATGCCCTAAGTCCCGACTATTGACTCCTTGTGACAGCTGGCGGTTGCTGGCCAGGGCCCACCCTAACGCCGTCCTGTCCCCTCCATCAATAAATCAATCCGCTTTCCTTCTCTCTCGATAGCCCAGATCTAGATCGCCGACGAAGTACCCCGCACTCTCTCCTCCTCTTCCGAAAAAAAAAAGCTCGTCCTTTGCAAGCGAGCGTCGTAGATCTACAGAAGGGGAAGAAAAAGATGAGGGAGATCATAAGCGTCCACATTGGTCAGGCCGGCATCCAGGTCGGTAATGCTTGCTGGGAGCTCTACTGCCTCGAGCACGGCATCCAGCCCGATGGCATGATGCCGAGGTAATCATATTTTTAGCGCAGAATTCGCTGATAAAAGCACTTGCTTTTTGAGGAAAAGGGGCAGATTTTCTTTTTTTTGCTACGTTGGTTGATCCGTTTCCTGTTGGATCTCATCAAAAGTTTGATTTTGTAGCTATTCCTTGATTTTTTTTCTTGATGGTCCTTCTTCAAGAATGGTGGAAATTCTTTATTGTTTGGGTTTATAGCGGCTTGCTTGATCTTTTGACCTAACTCGTTATACATAAGAGGTTCAATTTGGTACTGCCAAAAGCGTACCGGCTTAACAAAATATACTTGATTTATCTTTTTGTCACTTGATTAGCCTCAGATTGGCTTACTGGTGTGAAATCTAGCGACTGTGCGCATTGGATCTGTCAGATATTATTATTATTATTATTATTATTATTATTATTATTATTATTATTATTATTATTATTATTATTATTAGGTAAATAAAGTGGGATTTCAAAAGTTGGCTAAAATTTGTTCCAACGTCATTCTTTTCGTTAGTATCTCATTTTGTAGTTTTTTTTTTGTGTTTAAAGCTTAGTCCAAGAATCATGCGTATAGTTGATTGGCATATTGTTTAAAGTTTTCGTGAGTAATATTGTCTCCATTATTGGAGTTGGAGACCTTAATCTCTGACTGTATACTACCTTGAATGATTAAGAAATATCCTTTTTCCTAAATTTGTTATCAAACTTCCGATGTTTTAGATAGCTTTAATGATCTTTGATGAGATAAATATGTCTTCGGCGAACTGTCTATACCTTCTAGCAAGTAAATGATTTCATAATTGATTTAAGGGAACTGGTTTGCTTATGAAAAATTCTGATCTATGATCTGGTTGGTTTTTACTGATGTTTTCTTTTGTTTTCGCAGCGATACTTCAATAGGAGTTGCAACAGATGCTTTTAATACCTTCTTCAGTGAAACCAGTGCTGGTAAGCATGTTCCAAGGGCCATCTTTGTAGATCTGGAACCCACAGTGATTGATGAAGTGAGGACTGGAGCCTATCGTCAGCTCTTCCACCCAGAGCAACTCATCTCTGGAAAGGAGGATGCTGCAAATAACTTTGCTCGGGGTCACTACACAGGTAATGACTCTAAAAATCTCTTATCATGGTTGAAGCTGTTCTTCTGATACTATATTTGGTCATTGATCTTGATATACATTTGTAAACAACAGTTGGCAAGGAAATTGTTGATCTCTGCCTTGATCGCGTTCGGAAATTAGCAGATAATTGCACTGGCTTGCAAGGATTTTTGGTTTTCAATGCTGTTGGTGGTGGAACTGGATCTGGTTTGGGTTCTTTGCTGCTTGAACGGTTGTCAGTGGATTATGGGAAGAAGTCAAAGCTTGGTTTCACCATTTATCCTTCTCCTCAGGTATGCACGAATTTATAGTTGCTGGTCTACTCTCAATTCAAGTCAACTTTCTCATTGTGTATTTGTATGCACAATATCATCTTTGGCCAATATTTCAGTAGTCAGCATACTACTTACTAATGGAAGTATCAAAATTTGGGTATATTTGGAAAATGTTTGATATTGGACCACAATATGATATCAAACAATTATGCATCACTAGGATATTTATACACTGAGGAACTGAACTAATAGCAGACCATTGGTTGTTCACAGAAGATTATATGGTGAAAGCTTATTTAGTAGAAAATGCTCAACCACAAAATGCAAGTTGTAGCTACAATTGCATTAGGAGTTTTAGAAACTAGTCTTAGAGAAAAAGCAAGTTGTTCTGCTGAGAATTTTTATTTGGAAGAAGTCAAGAATAACGACATAATTGGGTAGATACATGTAGAAATTTATGAAATGTAACCTCTGTGAATTCTATAAAAATATACGGTGTACTTAATACTGCAGAATTTAGATCCAGCTCAGATCTTACAAGATCTGTTAGAATCACGTAATTGTATTCCCATCAACTAAAACAATTTGGTAGCTGTAGTTATGTTCCACTAGCATCTGTCCGTGTGCAATAAGATACCTTACCTGCCTAGGCACTTGAACAGAAGTTCCTTTTTTTTTGTTTGTTTGATGCACGGTGCATCTACTAGTTATGTGCCTATATCTTTTGTTTGTAAAATAAGTTGGACTTAACGGTGATATTTATGGTTGTTAGGTTTCAACTGCAGTCGTGGAGCCATATAACAGTGTGCTTTCTACTCATTCCTTGCTTGAGCACACTGATGTTGCAGTTCTGCTAGACAATGAAGCGATATATGATATCTGCAGGAGATCTCTAGATATTGAGAGGCCAACTTACACAAACTTGAACCGGTTGATCTCTCAGGTCATATCCTCTTTAACTACCTCTCTGAGATTTGACGGAGCTATTAATGTGGATGTTACCGAGTTTCAGACCAACCTAGTGCCCTATCCTAGAATTCACTTTATGCTCTCCTCCTATGCACCCGTCATCTCTGCTGAAAAGGCATACCATGAGCAACTCTCTGTACCTGAAATTACAAATGCAGTGTTTGAGCCATCAAACATGATGGCAAAATGTGACCCCAGGCATGGCAAATACATGGCTTGTTGTTTGATGTACCGCGGCGACGTTGTGCCAAAGGATGTGAATGCTGCTGTTGCAACCATCAAGACGAAGAGAACTGTCCAATTTGTCGACTGGTGAGTTCCCTTTCTCTTTCTCCTTTATTAGTACACTAAAGTCCATGATATGAAATTGACTGCCAGAGCTTTTTCTGAAGGTGCCCTACTGGGTTCAAGTGTGGAATTAATTATCAGGCACCAACTGTAGTTCCTGGAGGTGATTTAGCTAAGGTGCAACGTGCTGTATGCATGATCAGCAATAACACTGCAGTGGCCGAGGTGTTCTCAAGGATTGATCACAAGTTCGATCTGATGTACTCCAAGCGAGCGTTCGTCCATTGGTACGTTGGCGAAGGCATGGAAGAAGGGGAGTTCTCCGAGGCTCGGGAGGATTTAGCTGCTCTTGAGAAGGACTACGAGGAAGTTGGAGCAGAGGGTGGAGACGAAGATGAGGAACCAGAAGACTTTTAAGCATCGGAGATTGCTTCTTAGTGATTGCCTGTTCCTTTTAATTTCCATTATCATGCATTGCTATTTGGTACCAGACTTGTGCACTTTTGCTTTCTGCAGTGTGTTGTAGCTGTTATTGGACTTGAAATTGTGGCTTCTAAGTAAAACAGCATGGTTTGATTGGATTGCTATATGAGAAAATTCTAGTAAAACTGGTGTTGCACCTGAAAGGTCCTCTCGAACATGGTTCTGTTTAGGGATGTCAAAAATCAACACGATCCGATGATTCAATCCGAATCGATCCGAAAAAAATTAAGTTCGGATTAAAAATTTTCGGATTCGGATTAGAGGATTTTGGGTTGAAAATTTTTGGATCGGGTTTGGATTGATCTGAATTTAATGTTTAGTGATTTTTTAGAGTTAAATCAAAATTTATTTTCAAAATTAAGATATTTTTATGTATATTAGTATTAATATTAGTATGATTTCGATGGAGTATTGAGATAAAAATAAAAAATTATAAGGAAAATAGTGAAAAAAGACGTTTTGAATCGGTTTTTTCGGATTATTC
The DNA here is from genome assembly GCA_024364735.1 of Boesenbergia rotunda. Lineage (NCBI taxonomy): Eukaryota > Viridiplantae > Streptophyta > Magnoliopsida > Zingiberales > Zingiberaceae > Boesenbergia > Boesenbergia rotunda. Next base: position 213,552 of record JAGFNQ010000545.1, on the reverse strand, counting down.
GGGTCTTGATCGGGTTGGTCAGGTTCGGGTTTAAGCTTTTCGGGTTGAATTCGGATTCGAGTTTGGATTAAGAGTTTAAAAAAAAATTTCCCAACCTAATTCAAATTTGATCCGATCCATTTGAATTGACACCTCTAATTTCATTTAATTCTGACCGTTCTCCAGTGAATGGTAGGAACTAAAGAACCAGCGAGATAGGAGGCTTTGTGAAATTCATAAAGAAGGCCCTTCATAATAAGTTTTTTTTTCTTTCTTCAAAATTCTTCTGATTTAGCATTCATTTTGCCTTTATTACTGTTTTATTTTTTGTTTTGTTTTTTTTGCTTTTAATTAACGGTAAATTACAGAAAACTCCTCAATAGTCCTTTGATCTTTACATGCACTCCTCATATAAATTTTTCTTTATATTTACTCCCTGATGGATTGAATATAAAAGATTGAAAATTGAGTATACATCAGTGAAAACTGAGTATAAAAGAGTGAAACTTGAATATAAAAGAGTGAAAATTGAGTACATGGGTTATTGATGTGGTGGATGCAACCTTACATACTCAATTTTCTAACTTTGATACTCAACTTTATTCAAATAATACTTATCAAACTGTCTTGTCAATCCCATCAGGGATTGCATGTAAAGAAAAGTTTGAGTGGGGATTACATGCAAAATTGACTTAGTATGTAGGGAGTTTATGAAAATTTACCCTTTAATTAACGTCTAGTTATATTAACTTTTGTTATTTCCTAATTTGATAATAGCTAGATGGCATTGAGAATTTAACGCTCATGTGAAATCGATCTCTTTTTTTTTATTTTTTTTTTCACGAAGATTCACGTCAAATTTTTTATTTAAAATTTAAGATAGAAAATTTATTTAATTAAATTTGAATATTCATTTTTCATTAAAAAATATATCAATTTTTTTATAATTTATCAGAATTTTATTATTTTTATTAAATTTTCTGTTTTTCTATATAATATGTATATTCAATATGCAATATATATATTTTCTTTTCTAAATTAAATAATATTTTAATATTTTTAAACATTATTTTCTAAATTTAAAAACTACTATTTATAAAAATTTAAATTCAGAAATGGATATGATCGTTAATTCAAAGGTTTTTTTAATTATTTTTTTTAAAATTGAAATAAATTTTGTATTTAGAGAAATTGATGCTGATATTTCCTAAAAGTAAAGTAAATTCTATGAGTAGGGGTAAAACAGACAATTCGCTCGGTGCTTCATCAATCAGTTCAGATATTGCAGCGATATAATACTTTTGTCATATTTTGACTCAAGATACAGTAAAATAAATTTTATATTTAAAGGAAACCGAAACAGAGGATTAGTATTACCGTGTTGGCATTTCTTTTATTTTTATGATTTAAAATGTTTAACAAATTCTCCAATTCGCGCACTTCCCTCTTCCTCGCCTTCGTTGCAACTCGCAATCAAGAGTCTTCTCCGATCCTGGCCTCCTCCCGAAGCCTATATCTGCGCCTAAACCTTCCCCCTTCCCTCTCTTCGATACGATTGGGTGCCGCTCCATTCGATGCTCTAGGATTTCGGCTCATGAAATCGGCGAAGCGAAGAGATCGCACGATCCCGTGATGCCCTACCACCTCCGATGAACCTAAAATTTCCACCAGGTAGAGTCTTTGAGTTCCACAATTCGTTGGTTTGTTATTTAATCGATAAAACCTAGATGAATAATTTGTCTTCCTTGTAATTCGTGTTGTATTGGCTTGCAAGAACAAGTTTTGCTGTTTAGTTCTTCAATATGCGATAAACATATCTTCAATTTTACAGCACATGGAATCGGCGAGTTTACCCTATGCGTTTCCAGTTATCCTGAAATGCAGGATCAGCATTAGTTCTGATTCACGGTTTTGGGGCAAACAGGTTTATGTCACGATACAAACTTGTTTCTGTTTACAGATAACATTATGTTGTTAAAATTAGTGTGTACATTGCTTCTTTGAATCTTCGATGCATGACTAAATACTATTCTTAGTGGTAAAATATTACACATGTGAGTTGCAATCTTTATGTAGCAATTCAAATGGTTATCTTATTTGTGTAAGTTCATATGGACGATGTCTTTGTATTTGGCTTGGTTCTTGAGTTTAATCTGAAAATCCAAATCATATATGATCCAAGTTTAAATTCAGAGGAGTACACTTGCATTTGTTCTTCCAGGGGCTAGCTGGTTCTGTACAATGCGATATCTGTTTTTTTTCCCCATCGATTATGCCTATTCATTTTTCCTGATGTTTCTCAAGTTAGAACAATGTGATATCACATTTGTCTAAATTGGTTAGGACTTGGAAGTCTACTTGAATTTTTTACTTGACCATACTTATATGTTAGATTACTTTAAAGTTTCGTTCTTCTAGTGTTTTAGTAATTCTTTTTTCTTATTATGTTGGACATGGCCTGTCCATGTTAAAACTGAAAATGGAACACAAAAGAAATTCTAGTAGATTGATTCCTGATAGAATGGAAAGGTTTAGTATCTTCTACTAGAATTGTTGATATGACTCTCCTTTTGCAGTGACCATTGGAGAAAAAATATTTCTGTTCTTGCAAAATGCAACAGGGTTAACTCTATTGATCTAATTGGTTATGGTTATTCTGATTAACCAAACCCACGAGTAGTTGGTATGAGTTCATTCTAAACATTTAAGACTTGGGCAGATCAGCTGTATGATTTCTGTGCCGATGTTGTTAAAGATGATGCAATCTGCACATTCAACTCTATCCGAGGTGAGGCTAAAAAAGTTTTTTTTTTAATCTTTGGCAATGTTTACTTGGTAACAGTTTCCTACATTCTGTTTGTGTAAACCTTTTGTTTTATCTTTTTGTATGATTCCTAGAATACCTACAATAAAGCCTCCCACACTTTCTTCCTATAGATGTAAACATTTTTCCAGTGTTTATAATCCATATTTTCCTCAATTGAATTTTAGAATCTTTAATCTTGTAGCTTCATCTCTAGTACAAGTTCCTTGGCACTCAAGAATCAGGTACACAATGAAGAACGTGAAGGATAAAAATATCTTTGAGACAGAAAGAAACTCGACAGTAAAAGAATATTTGTACTCTTACTATGATGTACCCTAGATCACACGCATATTAGAGAGGATTTCTCTCCCACATTGATCTATCTTGACATGTTACCAGTTAGAATAATTACAAGAAATATGATCTAAACTGGTCAGTAAAGTTGTCACATTCAAATCAATTCAATTCCTCTCTATATTTAACCCGGAGAGTTGGTATGAAGAACACAGTAGTCCGTGTCATATAATTAACAATCTAATATGCTTTTCGGAATTTAACCCTTCATTAGCGTAATGGTCAGACTCATATTGTTATGGCATAGAATTTTTTATCTCTGTTTACGATATTAAAATGCATTAACAATGCTTCCAGATCCTGTCGCGAAGCGAGGTGACGATCCCAAGGGTCAGATGGTCTTCCGTGCGGTACGAGTGGCCAAGGTGGCGTCTCCCTGGCTCCTAGCTGGCTCCCGCCTGCAAAACGATGATCGTCAGCAAACCCGCCGGGGGTTTCCCCGATCAGGCATTCCGACGGTAAAGTCAGTATCCGCAGGAAATATGTTGAAGCTGAATTGAAATGCAACATGTATGAGAGGGCTCGCGTGCGTATACCTGCGGAGGGCCGAGTGAGGAGCTTATATAGCCGGGGGAGCTGACAACCCTTGTCCGTATTAACGAGACAAGGGGTGATACCTGTCAGCTCGTATGAGAGCACTCAGTAGTGGCGCGGCATGGCGCGGGGTGCTTGAGTAGTACGAAAGTACTGAACTGGCGGACTGACCGCGAGATGTGTCAGAGACGAATAAGGTGTGCAGTACCCCGACTGCAAGGTCGTACCCTGGATATGATGACCTAGGGGGCGTAGGGGCGAGATAGCCTGTACCCCGAGCGCCGACCGGCGGGTCCGAGTGTCAGGGACCGGGTCGGGTAATGGCCAGGGAGCGTGGGCAGCCATGCGTCCGACTGGGAGAATTGAGGCGCAGGATGCACCTTGAGTCGGGGGGTTGCAGAGGAGCTATGCCTAGCTGATTCTGTTAGATATCTGGTCTTTATGATGTTGCGGGAGCATGGGTCGCCATGCGCCCAACGGGCGTATCCGACCCAACTCGGGATCGGAGAACGGGTTGAGGTGACTAAACCAGAGGGAGTGGGAGGTCAACCTGACCGACCCTGCTGGTTGCTGTCTTGATAGTACCCCGGGGAACTTTCTGGCTTGGGGACCCCCTGGGTGATGTCTTAGTAGGTCCCTCTGCTGGACCTTTATGGCGCCAGGCTAGCTGGCGGTGCGAGCCGACCTACCCGTAGGCAAGGCCGGGATCATAAGTGTCCCCCTCGAGTCTAGTCGAAGGAGGCATTGAGCCCGACTAACTGGACTAACATCTACTGGAGCGAGCTTGGCGCGCCAGGGCAGCCCGACCCTTTCTGCAGCTCCTAGCGGGTTTGTGATGGGTAAGCATCCTGGTCGGTCGGATATGTCACCTCATTTGTCCTTTCGCCTTTTGCTACCCGAGGTGTCCGAGCAGATTCAAATCTCAGGCCTTAACTACCACGGTTAATTGCTATCACCCGTGTCTTTTCCTCATTGCCTCCTCGAGAGACAAGGCGTCCGCCGTCTATTCGGCGAATGATGAAGTCATGCGCGGGGTAACCCACCTTCCGGGCCCTCTTGGGCCCGATCGAACGGCTATCGCTAATCGCCGCCTCTTCTTAAGCCTGCCATCGGGCGGTCCTTATGGCTCCCGAGGTAATACAAATAGGCAGTTATCCGACAACTTTTATCCTCGACTTTTTACTTTTTGCACTAGTGTGTCGCACCTCTTCCTCCGGCTAGGGCTCCATGAGACGCATTGTCCCGTCCTTCTTCTCCGACGATATCCCCCCCCCAGTGAGACTTCTCTTTTTCACTTGTCCTGAATGGCTTCCTCATCTCATCATCCACACCCTTGGTATGTCACCACGGTGTCCGCCCTTGGTGCCCCTGACCTCTAGGTGATGAAGGCAGATTTCCATATTCCTTCCGATCATCACCTCCTACTGCCCACTGCTGCCGACCAACCCGCGGGCCGCAAGACCTCCACGATATTACATTACCCTTTCCCGGGATCACTTGCTGGCTGGGCTACGCTTCCCGATCCATCCTTTCATTGCGGATGTCTGCCGTTATTTCCGCCTCAACCTCTATCAGTTATCTCCCAATGTTATCCGTCTGCTCTGTGGGACAATTATCCTCTTTCAGCTATATCGGATTCCCGTTCAAGTCGACCTTTTTTATTGCTTCTTCTCCCCAAAAAGGCAAGAATTGGGCGACATCTTCTTCCAAGCTCGTCCCGGTACCTCCTTCTTGTCGAAGCTTCCATCCTCCAATAAGGGCTGGAAAGAATGGTATTTTTATATTCGGCCCGTCGCATACCCGACCTGGCCGACTGGTTTTCGGGCGGACCTTCCTCAGCCACCGCCTCTACACAAAGACTTCCGAAATTTTCCCGAGTTCCAGTTTGCCTTTTCCAAGGTCGGAGGTCGGCATTTCCCTGGCGGGCCGCTATTGTGCGAGGATATCCTGTCGGCGTTCGGGCTTAGTCCTGTGCCGGTTCGCCGGCCTGCTTCTTTTGGTAAACCCCTTTTCTTCTTCCTCGTTTCTTTACTGCCAATTGATTATTGTTCACCTGATAGCTACTATGATGCACCCGGCTGCCCCCGAGGGGGGTTACGGGTTGGAGCCTACTGAGCTAGAAGCGCGTATGTTGAAGCTGCTGGACGAGCAGGCTGTGCGAGCAGTGGAGTTGCGGGTTGAGCAAGCAGCGCGCACAGAGCTACTGAGAGCAGGGGGCAACTCCCTCGGGCTCTGGGTCGCCTCACTCTATTCCTCTCGGTCCTACGCCTGAGGATAAGGAGATTTCTTAGTCTAGCTCAGAGGATTCCCAACCTCTGTGTCGCGTGTTGAGGCGCCCGCGCAGCACTGAGCCCACACTCAACCCGGCCGACCCGTCGGAAGCTTCTTCTGGTCGGTTGAGTAAAAGGCAAAAAGGCAAGGCACCTATGACCAACTCCCCGGTGCTGTCGCCTTCTTCCCCTTCGGTGCTTCCGAGGGAGTCAGCAGCTGCCCCTTCAGGGGGGGACTCCCCAACCTGGTCGAGGGAGCCCATGAGTGAACGCTTGATGCATATGCTAACCTTCACTATCTGACTTGCTCATGAGCATGACGGTGTCGGACGGTACGACCTCCCTGTGGTCGCAGGATATTCGACTGCACGGCACGATAGCAGATCAGTTTCTGTATGGTTTGCGCGAGAGCAGCATCCGTGGTCCGAGTATCCGGGCGGATAGCTTCATGGCCTCGACCACGCAGGTATACTTACGCCGCCTCTGCTGTTTGCCCTTTTTTTTAGTAGGGGTACTTAGCAAGTCTTTTCTCTGGCCCCACAGTCTTGGGCCACGAGCTACAACATGTGCATGTCCATGCTGGGCCATGCTAAGGCTCCATATCGCGCCGAGCGACAAGTGGAGTATCTCAAGGCCCGACTCCGGCATACCCAGCTGGCTTCTGGAGACGCCTCTCTAAACAGCTTGAGAGCGGAAGTGATCGGTCTTCAGGACCTGCTGGATCAGGCGAAGGACAAGTTGGAGACCTCCAAAGCACAGATTGTATCGGCCGACACGGCAGTGGCTCAAGCGCAACGTCGAGTTGCCCAAGCCGAACATACGCGACTCCGTGCTTGGAAAATCAAGGATCAGGTACAAGCGGAGCTCTCGAAGACTCAGGACGAGCTCTAGGAGGCGAATCAGGCTATCCAACCTTTACGCGCATAGTTGGCAATCAAGGAGCAGGAGGTCGGTTCACTGACAAACCAACTGCACGCCCAAGCTGAGGAGTTGGAGAAGCTGCGCGAGTGCCGAGCGTCCTGGGGCACGGCTCAGGCGGAGTTAGAAGAGCTGCAAGAGCGCCGGGCGACCTGGGACGCAGCTTGGGCAGAGCTGGAGGAGCTTCGTTCCTACAAGGAGACGGAAGCTGATAGGTTGGAGGCCCATAGGTTCTAGTGCCTCAAGTCCAAGGGCCACTCTGCTCAGATCTCAGTGCGTCTCCGAGCTATGCTGATGCATCAGTCGCTTAGTATGCTCCAGCAACTTAAACAAGACGGGTACATATCCCCCGACATACCCCCCACAACCGTCCAGCTTCAGATATGTCCAAGGACTTGCCCGACATAACTAGTCAGCCTTTTAAGTGAGAGTCGGGTCTCTTGTGTTCTTTTTTCCTTCTGTGCAGAGGTGGCTGGTCCTCTGAGTTTGTAACACTTTGGCCCCTTTGAATGCAATTTTTCCCTTTTGCTCAAACTTTTTGTGCCTGCTCCTACTTCCGAATGTGCATGATTCCGAGCGAGAGCCACTCGGGTGATAGGCCGAACGATTGATTCGGTTTCGGCGAGTCGCCTAACCACGTGATGGAGCGCCCGCAAACCCCTAAGTGTTTGTTACTCGGACGAGAATATATTCGGGCTAATGGATTTTGTGGAATCCTCGGATGTTATAACTTCAGCCTGTAAGCTCTTCAAGTTAGCTGACCGAGAGCTAAGTAACCGGTTAAGGAAATCTTACCGACTCATTCATTGAGGCATCACACTGAGAAATGAGTTCTTCAGTTGGCTATCGCTTGGGGGAGCCTAAGACGACATGCCTTCGACTGGTATTTACACACAGGGATTTGCGGGAGCTTGCCCGTCCATAAGGATTTGGCCCCTTGGTCGGGTCAGGCCCAGGGAGCATGGGCCGCCACGCGCCCGACCGGGATCCGAACCAAGGGAGTTGCGGGAGCTTGCCCGTAAGGATTTGACCCTTTGGTCGGGTCAGGCCCGGGGAGCGTGGGCCGCCACGCGTCCGACCGGGATCCGAACCAAGGAAGTTGCAGGAGCTTGCTCGTAAGGATTTAGCCCTTTGGTCGGGTCAGTCCCGGGGAGCGTGGGCCGCCACACGTCCGACCGACATCTAAACCAAGGGAGTTGTGACGCGCCCAAGGTCTGGTTCAAGTCAGCCTTTGTTGTCCCAGCCGCCTGGTGGGTCAGGCCGACTGTCCAGTCTGTCCTTTCCGCCTAAGGCCTGCATTAATTGGCAGGGACACGTGTTTTCTGCTTAGCGGTTTCTCCGGTGGCGAGGCGTCATCCATCTGCTACGATTGCCTCGAGCCACGAAACATCCATTCGCCGAGAGCGCATGCGTCTTATCGCGTCCTTTCGTCTTCTTACGGGTCCCATCGGAGAGTTCTGAAGAGCTCTTGCCTTTTCTCGGCACCCTCCTCTTGACGGCTAGGATTGGCCCTTGTTCCCCTATATAGGTGCCAGCGACTATCTTCCTTGTAGCCTTCGATATTTTTTAAATTAAGAATGATAACAATATTTTTTTAAAAAAAATATTATATGAATTTAAGCCTCTAAATATTAATAACAAAATTTTGATGATATTTTTGATGGCAGATCTTTGTTGTTTGATTTATTTAATAATTTATTAAATCATGTAGATAGTTTTCTAAAATATCTAAATCATGTAAGATAATTTTAAAATTACTAAATCAAATATCTATATTTTATTTTGCCCATATAATGAGTGAAAATTATTAATCGACTAATTGAATCAGTCGATTTATGATTTCACTATAAGAAAATATGATTTTAAAATCATATTTTTAAGACAAAATTAAAATTTATTTTAGATTTAAGTAAATCAGACACGGTTTTGCTATAGGATTATTAATCCGTTTTACTTTAATAAAATATAATATTTGAAAAAAAAATTAAGACATAATTTAAAACATATTTGATATAAAATTATATATAGATTTTTATAAGCAAAAATAAATACGCATTATAAATAGAATTTGAGACCTAATAAAATTGTACTACTTCATTTAAAAATATCGTTTAAAATAATAAAAATTTTGAGAGAAAGAAATCTATATCTAAATAAAATATAGAAAACACAAATTTACACTTGAGTGATGATAGGAAGAGTGAATTTGGGAGAGTGAATGGGAGAGTGAATGACATGGTAGTTATTGTATACACGTCCGATCGACGATCGGACACCACCGGCGGCCTTCGGCCGCCGTCCCGAACCAAACTATACCCTGGGGGGCACGGTGAACCCGTCGGGGATCGCCACAATTGCGATCTCGCATCATTGACCGTCGATTTTGATGGGTTCACCGTTGCCGGCGATCCTGACGAGTTCACCGTCCTCCCAAGGTATAGTTTGATTCGGGACGACAATCAGAGGCCGCCGATGGTGTCCGATCGTCGATCGAACATGTACACATTAGCTGGACGTCATTCACTCTCCCATTCACTCTCCCAAATTCACTCTACCAATCATTATTCTTTACACTTTTATATCAATATTAATACAATATAAATCTTTTAAAAATATGATTGTAAATATATATACAGAGAGACAAATATATATGAATTAAAAATATATTTAAAATTTATGTTATTTTATAAAAAAATTGAATTGAATGATTTTTATTTTTTAATATTAAGTTGTAAAATGGTTCTATTTTTTTAAAGTATAATAATATATAAAATATGATTTAACATCAAATTACTACTTACGGGATCACTACGTTGACCGCAGAGACGATCAACTCACATAATCAATGTCGTACTTGTTATATAATAATAATAATAATAATAATAATAAATCCAATAAAATTTTTATTTAATACAATGGTTAAATTAATAGATAAAAATAAAATTAGATGTTTGAACAAAATTTCTATTAAAATAAATCAATCAATCCAAATTAATTAACTAATTCATCCAACACAATTTAATTAGTAAAAAAAACACAGTATTTTTTCCCTAGGTTATTAATTAAACTTGGGTTTTGTTTTTCTTTTTACCCTACCTCCCAAATCACTTTTACCGCTCCTTTCCCTCTACAGTCTACACGCTCCTGCCTCCCTAGTCCCTATTCCCCGCCGCGTGCTGCCTTCTCCATTCCTTGGCATGAGCCCTCCGCCGCTTGCCTCCTCACCCCAGGCAAGATCAGACTAACTGGACAAGGAAGCAATTTCCAACCTCTCCTCCCTCGGCACTAGAACCCCTTCCTAGCCCTCTTCCCGAAGAACCCTAGGCCGCTCGGAACCACGCCCCGCCCCGCCCTAATCCTTTTCCTTGCTTCGAGCCCACCCCTTACCACCGTCGACCTCTTCCCCTTCTTCCTCCCCACCTCAACCGTACTGATGGTGCAAGCTCATCTCCAATCGGGACCCCTTCTTCCTCCCCACCTCAATCGAGCCCACCCTTAGAAATTTTTAAATAAGGAATTGGAATCCATCCAGAATTGAATTTCAATTCTCATGCTTAGAATGAATTGTAAAAACAAAATTGAATTCAATTTAATTGTTATACTTTTACGATTTTATCCTACGAGGATGGAGCCAGAGTAATTTTGATTTATTTTGTGAGGGGACGATTTGGTAATTTAATTTGTTCAAGTGAATTCCTTTCACAAATCAGAGATGATTAGGTATGATTTGTTTTGAGGGATTTGAAAGAAATTGGAATTCAATTCCTTATCAATTTCTTTCTGAAAATTGTTATCAAAGGATGGAATTGAATTTCAATTTTTATAGGAATTCTAATTCTTTCCTTTCCAAATAAGGTGTCGTCTGAATTCAGGGTTTTGGGAGAGCTCTCGCGCCCCAAAGTTCCTTCTTTTTTTTTACTATCATTTAGGTTTTTATGTTGTTGAATGGTGATGGAGGATGCAACAGAGAGCTACGGCAGTTGGGATACGATGGATTCGACTCTCATGCATACTCGGCAGAAATTGCAACAACTGTGTGTAACCAGTTCCTTAGCTACCACCATCTCTACTCCGTTGCCTGCGCCACCTTCACGTTGTGTTGCTGCCACTCCATGAAGTAGCCACCTGCACCGCAGATGCCTGTGCTAATGTTCCTATAGTCACTTAAGTTTAGTACATGGAAGATTCTTATGAGTAATTCTTCTATAGAACTTCCTAAAGGTAAAATTGCTCTAAAATTTTTAGTCTCCATTTTATCTCACTGCATTAGGAAGCATGCAAGATGGAAATTGTATAGCTTTTTTCAGTTATCATTTTTTTTGGTTTGTCAAGAGCTTGGGGCAATGACTTTTTTTTTTAGTGAAGTAAGAATTTCATTAGACATTGATCCTGTCGCGAAGCGAGTTTGACGCTCCTACAGCTGGACGGGTCTTCGGGAAGCACGAGATCGCCGAGGTGGTCTATTGAGCTGGATCGCCTCTAGCCTTCAAGACAGAGATCGTTAGAACCCGCCGGGAAAAGTCCCCGGCCAGACACTCCGACGGTCAAGTCAGTACTCGACGGTGACGATGGAAAGCAATGGAACAGTACGAAATTGCACTATTACGCGTACCTGAGAGATGCGGAGTGTGAAGGCTTACATAGCCGGGAAAGCTGACAGCTCCTGCCCCCACCTGCCACCTGCTGCCACATAACGAGGACAAGGTGATGCATGCTCAGAGGTGGCAGGATAAAGTAGCACATACCAGGTTAAGGAAAGGGACACTGTCAACTTAATGGCTGGCGCCTTTTGGCGCCGCTCGACCTGACACCGGTGTAGGTGGTCGCGGTACGGGAGGACAGGGAATGGCAGGAAGATCAATACCTCAGCGTGATATCCGTCGTTTGAGACCAGGATGGTTCTAGTACTGCGTCGACCCCGTACAACTTCTGGTAGTCTGGTGTCAGGGAGTGGTTGTGTTGCTTGCCAGGCCTGACTGAGGGCGCCGGCCTGTTCGGGTGCCGACTAGGGCACTGAGTGTGGAGGCCAGCTGAGGGCCTATGGGGGTGCCGACTGGGGCACAGAATGTCGAGCCCGGCTGAGGGCCTATGGGGGTGCCGATTGGGGCACAGAATGTCGAGGTCGGCTGAGGGCCTATGGGGGTGCCGACTGGGGCACAGAATGTCGAGGCCGGCTGAGGGCCTATGAGGGTGCCCACTGGGGCATAGAACGTCGAGGCCGGCTGAGGGCCTATGGGGGTGCCGACTGGGGCACAGAATGTCCAGGCCGGCTGAGGGCCTATGGGGTGCCACTGGGGCACAAAATGTCAATGTGTTGAGTAACTCATCCTCTGGTTCGGGCTTACCCCAGGAGCGTAGGCCGCCACGCGTCGGTTGGGAGCCAAACCTGGAGGGGCGTCAGGGCCTAAGCGTTTGAACCTGGGCCAAATCGACCTCGAGGAACGTGGGACGCCACGCACCCGATCGAAGGCCCTGACCGGCGCGACTCCGATCCGACGGGCCTTTTCGGCCCCCTAACCATCTTCTTTCTGACTAGGCGCTAGGCTGCCGGGCCAGGCTACACGCAAGTTGGCCTGGGATCATAAGCATCCCCCTCAAGTCTAGTCGAAGGAGGAACGTAGTCCGACTGACTGGACCCTGACCCCAGCTTGAGCCTGGCGCACCCGAGCGATCGGGCTCTGCATAGAGGAAACTATCAAGCAGGCCGCCTGTCTCTTCGGGGCCTTTTAAAATACTGGTGTATCTCTTCTTTAATTACTGGCTTAATGACCTAGAACTCACGTTCCTAAGTCAGTTGTGCCCGTATACCGAAAAGCCTGCCCTCATCCTTCGCGAATGTTCTACCCACACCTGTATCCTGCTGTCTTGAACATGGCCCGAGCCTGATCGAACGGTTCCGGTATGGTCGCACGTTTTTCCCCGTTCCTCATCGGACGACCGACGTCTTTCGTCTGTTCCCATGAATAGGCCTTTCATCTGCCCATCCCTGCATTCGAACCTCCGCTTCGCTTTCCGCCTCTTTGTTGGGACTCCGCCAACTTTTCTTCCTCGACTTTCTTCTCCGGCAACTCTCTCCCCATTGGTCGGTTTCTTCTCTCCTTCTTATTTGATGACTTCTCCCTCTTCGTCTTCCTCTCCTTCTCTGCCATGGTACTTGATAACTACCATTTTGTTGATCAAATTAGGTTCTCAAATCCATGTTTTGACCTCTTTTTATATGCTTAAGTTTGCATTTACATGAGCTTTCATGAATTATTGTTATTTTAGCTTTTGGTTCAATTCTTTCTATAATTGAGGTATTTTGGCACTTAAATTTGAATCTAATTTTGTAGGCTTGAATGATCATGGACCTAGATCAGATTGGATCAGACTTGAGTTCAGAATTGGCTTCGATTAAGGGGATCAAGAGATGGATCAATGTGGGTCGTCTTATCAAGAAACGGTGAGATCTGATCCATTTGTCAACTTCTGATCAATCCGAGCTCAAGATAGAGTTAATCATGATCATAGATCAGGATCTGAATGTTTGGGCCAAATCAGAAGTCATATGACCATTGGATCAAGCTTAAGAGGAGTCTAGACCGTCCATTCAAGAGGCAGTGAGATCTGAGCCATCCGTTGCAAATCTGATCAATCCGAGATGAGGAGAAGCAGATCCTGACCCTTGATAGAGATCTGGAAGATTTGGGATTGATCTGACTTGATCTAATCGTTGGATGAGGCAAGGACGATCACAGCCGTCCAATTTCAAATGGAATTAGTTAAATCAGGAATTCCCTCCGCAACTCAGTGTCGTCATCGCGTGTAGCAGAGTCGCAGAGTTCTCTAGTTTTCTTATGTTCTTCATTTTCTTCATCGTTCTTTCTCGATCGCGCGCGCGGCCACATCAGATTCAGTTCTTTTCGAGATTTCAGATCATAGAGGTAATTTCTTTGTTAAGTTTGCTAATCGATTCTGTTTTAGGAAGCTCAGGTGAGGGTTTCGCCGGAGCCCTGTTCTTGCTGATCGATCCATTGTCGATCGCTGGATCTCCTCGCCCGGAGTTGTTGAAGCGTTGAGAGGGGTCCTCTAAAGACGTTCGAGAGTTTTTGAGTTCGATCGCAATACAGCAAATCAAGAAGGAAGAGATCGGGGACAGATTCCAGCTTCTGATCGGTCTCTGCGATCGGACAGACACGCTTCTGATCGGTTCCATGACCAATCAGAAAAAGTCCTGATCAGTCCAGTGACCGATCAGAAGAAGACCTGATCGGTCCCGTGACCGATCAGGGAAGGCAATACACACTAACTCATTGCAAACCGATCAAAGGAGTTTATCTTCATTGGTTTTCGAGCTAGGGGGTTCATAGCTGGACTTTTGTGTGACGGCAAAGGGAAATCTTGATAATGAATTGATTTGATGTTTAATTTAGGATCATTTTTAGTTTTAAGCACTTAATTCTTCAAATTGCTCTAGCTTGTTCCAACTACACTTCAAGTCAAGTTCTTAAGTATTGTTTGTTCTAGCTTTCATATTTCTGCAATTAATTACCTACATTCAAGTTTAGTTCTCTGCAATTAGTTCCCTGTAATTAGTTCTTAAATTTCAATTCCATTGTTTGCATTGAATTGTTTAGTTTTCAAATAGATTAAGCTTCGTTGTTGCAATTTCATAGTTTAATTCTACTTTAGCTAAGTTTATTTCATTTCAAACTGTATTTTCATTCCTTATTGCAAAACAAACCCCCCATTTTATTAGAAAATCCAAAACAATAAATGACACATTTCAAGCTTGAATTAAACACTCTTAACTAGTCCTTGGAAAAATATAACTTGAGACCCCTATACTACATTTTAATTTTGTGAGCTAAGGGTTTTCAATTTATAAATATCTAAATTTGAGACTCATTTGTGACACCTCTTGTGGGTCCGCATGCGAAACGTCAATCATGGGTCGTGAGTACCTCGGGCGTCGAGTCGCCTTATACCGCCCGCATGCTTTTGTTCTGTGGACTCTCGATATTCCCCCCTGGCGTAGCGAAGGATGATCGTTCGATCCTGTGATTTACCGAGGTATTCTGTGGACGGATGAGACCACTCCCCTTCTCCTATATATAGGCGGTGCCTACAAGGGTCGCCTTCAACCCAAACAACAACAAGACTTTGATCCCCTTCAGTTTTCCGCGGCCAGCTGTCAATATGTCCACCACTTCCTCCGAGGAGCCGTTCTCCATCAAAATATCATACACCCTCTCGGATAACTCTTATATGTCTTCCTCGGAAGATATAGATTGGGAGTATTTTGAAATGATGCTTCATTCGGATTCCTTGCCTCCGACGAGGGTGTTTCCGGTCACCACTTCCCCTCATGAGGTTACTTCACGTAAGGGGAAAGAACTGGCAAAGGAAAGGCTGGCTTCCCGCATGGAGGTCACCGATATGGATGACCTACCCTAGGAGACCCGACGTCATCTGCTTCGGTCGACCAAATTTTCGTCTTCAGCTGGTACTGCCGCCATTCCCGGCGCCGCGAAGCAAGCCAAGGTGTCGGCTTCTGCAGAACCTGCTGCCGCGGCTCCTTTTTCCCGTGTGACCTCCCCTCTGGAGCTCACTGATCCTCCGCCCGGGCACGAGGTATCTCTTCCTCCGTCGACTCGCGAGGTTGCCCTTCCTCAGTCGGGGGCTTTCCCTCTAGTGCCCCTGTTGCTGAGGGAGCTGGTGTTTACTCTCCTTTGACAAGGGCAGCCTCCCCGAGCGCTACAACTTGCGGGGCTTCCTCTTCTTCTACCTCGTCCCCTGTAGTGGACGCCCCTACACAACCCAAGGCGGTCCTGTATGCCAGCCGGCTGGCAATACTGGCTCGGCTAATGCTGGATGGGCTACTATCAGACAACCCCTGCCCTTGCCAGTGCCAACTCAGGGAGGCCCTTTTAGTGCATTCTCCCCAACCTCTCCCAGACTATGGGTCTCTGCTGGTGACAACGCTGTGATTAGCTCCCCTCAACCAGTCTTTCCGAGTGTCACCACTCGCGGGGCCCTAGCTAGGGACTCGTGTTCAAGGAGCAGTCTGGACAGGGAGTTTGACGCCCCGACCAGGCTAGAGCCTGGAAACTCTGCTTAGGCGAGAGCGCAAAGTCCGATTCAAGGGGCCTCAGGCTATGAAAAATGTTTCTTTCGTCTTTCCTTCCTTTGCTTCTGACGCTTGCTGTCTTTCTTTGACAGGTGGCGTGACTAGTTTGGAACCTCGAGGAACTGATGACGCTCAAGACCCAACTTTTTGAAGCACACCACACCATCTCCACTCTCTGGGCTGACCTGAAGGCCAAGGAGGAGGAGTGGGCCGCTTGCGTTGCGGAGCTTAGTAAGCTTCAACAAAAACACGAAGTCCAGGCATCCGTGCTCAAGGCAATTCAGCGGCGCATGCAGCGCCTTAAAGGATATGCCGACTCCTTACTCCAAGACAAGTCCCAGAAGGAGAATCGCCAGCCCCGTGAACTAGGAGCAGTTGTTATGAAGAATGTTCTCTTTGTTTTCTTTTGCTGAAGAGAGGCTATGCCTCGTTTTTGTAATAGCTTTAATGTTAAGAATGTCAACTTTTACCTATTCCTTGTGTCTTTGTGATGCTTAAGTGTCCGGGTCGGGTTCGGGTCAGATTCTATATCCTCCGTACCCATACCCATCGGATATCGGATATCCATCGGATATACCCATATCCATTAAAGAATCGGATATCTTATATAATAATATTTTTTTTTCTTTCTATTCAATTATATCATTGAACAAAAGTACATTATAATTAACATTAAAGTTAAAAAAATATATATATCTATAATTTTAAAAATAGATTAAGCATATATATAATCTATTTCTAACATTAATACAAATTATTAGTAGGTTTTGTGGAAAAAATCTTTAATGTATATATGTATTTTTTATTTAATCGGGTATTCGGGTCGGATATCGGGTATTGGTAGTGCCTCCATATCCTCCTCCATTCGGGTCGGATGTCGGATTCTCCGTCGGGTTCGGGTGGAATTGCCATCCCTAGTCCGGAATCCGAGTGTCGTTTCTAACCCGAGTGAGAATACCCCAGTCCGGATCTGGCTTGCTGAACGTATATGCGAAACATGCGAGTACAATGCCTTCCCCTCGTGTTGGCCACTAGGGTAGGAATAATCCTTACTTTGCGATTGCCAGAGTGAAACACTTAAGCATAATAACAGCTTGAGCGAAAGTGAGTGATCCGGCATTTGGAGAGCTCATCAGAGCTAATCACATGAAGTTGCCAACCTGGGCAATCAATGGTGCTCTTGCCAAGTCATGGGTCTCGTAAAGGCTCGCCATGGTGTCTCCGCTTGGGCCCCGCTTGGGGGGTGACCGAGTCAAGGAGACGTCCAGGAGTTGCTATCATGATTTATGACTTCGGGAATTTTGCGCACTCGGTCGAGTAAGGCTCGGGGGTCGTCAAGCATCCGCCTGAGGGCCGATCCGAGGGATAGATGAGAACGGGTCTCGATTATAGCTTGTGCGGCAATGAGCATTCGGACACTGGTTCAGGCTGATTCTCAGGAGCGTGGGCACTGGTCCACGCATCCGCTTGAGAGTTGATCCGCGGGATAGATATAGTTTTGGCGCACACGGTCGGGTAAGACCCAGGGAGCGTGTGCTGCCACACGTCCTACTAAGGGCCGATCCGCGGGATGAATTGGCGCACACGGTCGGGCAAAACTCAGGGAGCGTGCGCCGCCCTGCGTCTTACTAAGGGCCGATCCGCGGGATAAATATAACTCGTGTAGAGACGAGAGTCTGGACACAGGTTCAAGCTGATTCTCAGGAGCATGGGCCGCCACGCGTCCGATCGGAGACACTGAACCAAGTGGGGCATGGAAGCAGGTCCACTTATAACTTGTTGGCGAGGCAAGAGTTTTACGCACACGGTTGGGCAAGACTCAGGGAGCGTGGGCCGCCACGCGTCCGCCTGAGTGCCGATCTGCGGATAAATTGGTGCACACGTTCGTGCAAGACTCAGGGAGCGTGGGCCTCCATGCGTCCTACTGAGTGCCGATCCGCGGGATAAATTGGCGCACACGGTCGGGTAAGACTCAGGGAGCGTGGGCCGCCACGCGCCCTACTGAGGGCCGATCCACGGGATAAATATAACTCGTGCAGAGACGAGAGTCTGGACACAGGTTCAGGCCAATTCTCAGGAACGTGGGTCGCCACGCGTCCGATCGGAGACACTGAACCAAGTGTGCGTGGAAGCTGGTCCACTTATAACTTCCTGGCGAGGCAAGAGTTTTGTGCACACAGTCAGGCAAGACTCAGGGAGCGTGGGCCGTCACGCGTTCGCCTGAGAGCCGATCCGTGGGATAGATTGGCGCACACGGTCAGGCAAGACTCAGGGAGCGTGGGCCGCCACGCGTCCTATTGAGGGCCAATCCGCGAGATAAATTGGCGCACACGATCGGGTAAGACTTAGGGAGCGTGGGCCGCCACGCGTCCTACTGAGGGCCGATCCGCGGGATGAATTGGCGCACACGGTCGGGCAAAACTCAAGCAGCGTGGGCCGCCACGCGTCCTACTGAGGGCCGATCCGCGGGATAAAAATAACTCGTGCAGAGACGAGAGTTTGGACACTTATTCAGGCCAATTCTCAGGAGTGTGGGTCGCCACGCGTCCGCTCGGAGACACTGAACCAAGTGGGGCGTGGAAGCTGGTCCACTTATAACTTGTTGGCGAGGCAAGAGTTTTGTGCACACGGTCAGGCAAGACTCAGGGAGCGTGGGCCGCCACGCGTCCGCCTGAATACCTATCTGCGGGATAGATTGGCGCATACGGTCGGGCAAGACTCAGGGAGCGTGGGCCGCCATGCGTCCTATTGAGTACCGATCCGCGGGATAAATTAGCGCACAAGGTCGGGTAAGACTCAGGGAGCGTGGGCCGCCACGCGCCCTACTGAGGGTCGATCCACGGGATAAATATAACTCATGCAGAGACGAGAGTCTGGACACTGGTTCTGGCTAATTCTCAGGAGCGTGGGCCGCCACGCGTCTGATCGGAGACACTGAACCAAGTGGGCGTGGAAGCTGGTCCACTTATAACTTGCTGGTGAGGCAAGAGTTTTGCGCACACAATCAGGCAAAACTCAGGGAGCGTGGGGCGCCACACGCCCGCCTGAGAGCCGATCCGCGGGATAGATTGGCGCACACGGTCGGGCAAGACTTAGGGAGCGTGGGCCGCCACGCGTCCTACTGAGGGTCGATCCGCGGGATAAATTGGCGCACACGGTCGGGTAAGACTCAGGGAGCGTGGGGCGCCACACGTCCTACTGAGGGTCGATCCGCGGGATAAATTGGAGCACACGGTCGGGCAAGACTCAAGGAGCGTGGGTCGCCACGCGTCCTACTGAGGGCCGATCCGCGGGATAAATATAACTCGTACAAAGACGAGAGTCTGGACACTGGTTCAAGCCGATTCTCAAGAGCGTGGGCCGCCACGCGTCCGATCGGAGACACTTAACCAAGTGGGGCATGGAAGCTGGTCCACTTATAACTTGTTGGCGAGGCAAGAGTCTTGCGCACACGATCGGGCAAGACTCAGGGAGCGTGGGTCGCCACGTGTCCGCCTGAGAGCCGATCCACGGGATAGATTGGCTCACACGGTTGGGCAAGACTCAGGGAGCGTGGCCGCCACGCGTCCTACTGAGGGTCGATCCGCGGGATAAATTGGCGCACACAGTCGGGTAAGACTTAGGGAGCGTGGGCTGCCACCCGTCCTACTGAGGGTCGATCCGCGGGATGAATTGGCGCACACGGTCGGGCAAGACTCAGGGAGCGTGGGCCGCCACGCGTCCTACTGAGGGTCGATCCGTGGGATAAATATAACTCGTGCAGAGACGAGAGTCTGGACACTGGTTCAGGCCGATTCTCAGGAGCGTGGGTCGCCACGCGTCCGATTGGAGACACTGAACCAAGTGGGGCGTGGAAGCTAGTCCACTTATAACTTGCTGGCGACTAAGAGTTTTGCGCACACGGTCGGGCAAGACTCAGGGAGCGTGGGCCGCCACACATCCCCCTGAGAGCCGATCCGCGGGACAGATTGGCGCACACGGTCGGGCAAGACTCAGGGAGCGTGGGCCACCACGCGTGCTACTGAGGGCCGATCCGCGGGATAAATCGGCGCACACGGTCTGGTAAGACTCAGGGAGCGTGGGCCGCCACGCATCCTACTGAGGGCCGATCCGCGGGATAAATTGGCGCACACGGTCGGGTAAGACTCAGGGAGCGTGGGCCACCACGCGTCCTACTGAGGGTCGATCCACGGGATGAATTGGTGCACACGGTCGGGCAAGACTCAGGGAGCGTGGGGCACCACGCATCCTACTGAGGGTTGATCCGCTGGATATATATAACTCGTGCAAAGATGATAGTCTGGACACTGGTTCAGGCCGATTCTCAGGAGCGTGGGCCGCCACGCGTCCGATCAGAGACACTGAACCGTGTGGGGCGTGGAAGCTGGTCCACTTATAACTTGCTGGCGAGGCAAGAGTTTTGCGCACACGGTCGGGCAAGACTCAGGGAGCGTGGGCCGCTACGCATCCTCCTGAGAGTCGATCCGCGGGATAGATTGGCGCACACGGTCGGGCAAGACTCAGGGAGCGTTGGCCTCCACACGTTCTACTGAGGGCCGATCCGCGGGATAAATTGGCGCACACGGCCGGGTAAGACTCAGGGAGCGTGAGCCGCCACGCGTCCTACTGAGGGTCGATCTGCGGGATAAATATAACTCGTGCAGAGACGAGAATCTGGAAACTGGTTCAGGCCAATTCTCAGGAGCGTGAGCTGCCACGCGTCCGATCGGAGACACTAAACCAAGTGGGGCGTGGAAGCTGGTCCACTTATAACTTGCTGGCGAGGCAAGAGTTTTGCGGACACGGTCGGGCAAGACTCAGGGAGCGTGGGCCGCCACGCATCCGCCTGAGAGCCGATCCGCGGGATAGATTGGCGCACACGGTCGGGCAAGACTCAGGGAGCGTGGGCCGCCACGCATGCTACTGAGGGCCGATCCGCGGGATAAATTGGCGCACACCGTCTGGTAAGACTCAGGGTGCGTGGGCCGCCACGCGTCCTACTGAGGGCCGATCTGCGGGATAAATATAACTCGTGCAGAGACGAGTCTGGACACTGGTTCAGGCCTATTCTCAGGAGAGTGGGCCGCCACGCGTCCGATCGGAGACACTGAACCAAGTGGGGCGTGGAAGCTGGTCCACTTATAACTTGCTGGCGAGGCAAGAGTTTTGCGTACACGGTCGGGCAAGACTCAGGGAGCGTGGGCCGCCACGAGTCTTCCTGAGAGCCGATTCGCTGGATAATAGCTCGTTCGGAGACGAGAATTTGGAGTACCTGCAAGTGGGGTGAGGACTATGCTTTTCCACTATCATGGACGTTTTACATTTACATTGTGACTTCTCATTCGGTAGCCTGATATGGCTGAAGGTGAATCGCACTCCAGGGTCGATCCAGCCTTTCTCGTTTTCTAAGTAATAGGCTCTCGATGCAAGTTTCTGGATGACTTTGAAGGGTCCTCCCCATTGCGGCTCCAACTTGCTGACATCTCCGACGGGCTTGACTCTCTTCTAGACCAGGTCCCCCACTTGGAGCGTCCTCGGCAGTACCTTCCGATCATACTTTTGCTTAATCTTTTGCCGATATGCGAACATCCGAGCGGTTGCTTTGTCTCGGATTTCGTCGACCAGGTCCAGCTCCAGCCGCCTCCTTTCCGAGTTACCCTCGTCATAGGCCGCCTGCCAATGCGACTCACATCCGACTTCAACCGGGATCACCGCTTCGCTTCCGTAAACTAGTTAGAACGGTGTGCATCCCGTGGTTTCTTTATGCGTAGTCCGCAAGGCCCACAGGATGCTTGGGAGCTCGTCGACCCACGTCCCACCAACATGATCCAGCTTAGTCTTTAGTCCTTTAAGGATCTCCCGGTTGGCCACTTCTGCTTGGCCATTGCTCTGGGGATAGGCTACTGAGGTGAAGACTTGCTTGATGTCATACTTTGCGCACCACTCCTGTATCCTTCGACCTTGAAACTGCCTTCCGTTGTCCGAGACAATTTTGTCCGGGATCCCATATCGACATAATATGTAGCGCCACAGGAACTTCATCACTGCCTACTCGGTGATACGCGCCAAGACTTCCGCCTCTATCCATTTGGAGAAGTAGTCGACGACCACCAACAAATATTTCTTCTGGGTGGCGGCAATTGGGAATGGCCCCACAATGTCCATGCCCCATTGATCAAAGGGGCAAGAGACCGCCGAGGCTTTTATTGTCTTTGCGGGTCGATGCGGTAAGCAGTGATGCTTTTGGCAAGATAAGCAGGTGGCGACCAACTTGTTAGCATCTTTCTACAAGGTTGGCCAATAATAGCCAGACATTAGTGCCTTCCGAGCCGTCGCGCAAGCTCCTGCATGGTTTCCACAGATCCCCAAGTGAAGTTCACGCAGCACATAGTCTGCATATTCGTCGCCCAGGCACCTGAGTAGGGGTCGGGAGAACGCACTTTTGTACAATGCATCACCGACCATGGTGTACCGAGCTGCATGTTTCTTGAGCCACCGAGCTTCCTCTCAGTCAGCCGGCAGGACTCCCTTCCAGATCAGCTTGCCTTTATATCTGCATGACCAACAGCGTCGGGCCGCCTGGCTGAGGAAGCACCCAAGTACCGACTGAGCTGGCTAACTTATCCAATTCGTCTGCCTTGAAATTATCCTCCCTTGGAATCTTCCGCACCTGTACTTCTTGGAACTCGACCTTCAACTTCTCATAGGCCTCGATGAAGGCTTGCAGCCGGTCACTATTGACCTCAAATCGTCCAGCCACTTGCTTCGTAATCAGTTGGGAGTCGGAATAAAGCACTACCCGAGTTGCTCCCACATGCTTGGCCGCCTGTAGTCCGGATATTAGGGTCTCATACTCAGCCTCATTATTCGTGGCCCGGTACTCCAGCCAGTACTTCTTGGAACTCGACCTTCAACTTCTCATAGGCCTCGATGAAGGCTTGCAGCCGGTCACTATTGACCTCAAATCGTCCATCCACTTGCTTCGTAATCAGTTGGGAGTCGGAATAAAGCACTACCCGAGTTGCTCCCACATGCTTGGCCGCCTGTAGTCCGGATATTAGAGTCTCATACTCAGCCTCATTATTCGTGGCCCAGTACTCCAGCCGGACCGACAAGTGCATCTGCTCCCCTTCGGAGAGATCATCAGGATGTCAATCCCACTACCCGACCGAGCCGCTGAGCCGTCCACATATATCTGTCATGCTTCTTCCACCTCTTCCGAATGCAGCTCACTTAGAAAATCGGCCAGGGCCTGAGTCTTGATAGCAGGTCGGGGTTGATACTGGATGTCGTATTCGCTCAGCTCAATGGTCCACTTAATCTGACCATGACCTCAGGTGTGGCGGTTGGCACGTCTATCGCCACGCCATTGAACCTTTTGATGTAAGCCCGGAGGGTTTCCTTAGGACCTTGTTTCAGTGTGAACAGATTAAGGCTCGTCCTATGGTATCGGCGACTGCTAGCAAAGTGCTGCAGGAATACTCTTTTGAGCTCCTCAAAGCTCGTGATCAACCCCTCGGGAAGTCGGTCGAACCACCTCTAGGCTGTGCCAGAGAGGGTTGTCAGGAAGGCTCGGCACTTGACGCCTTCCTAGTATTGATGAAGCAGAGCCGCGCTCTCGAACTTAATCAAGTGTTCCTCTGGATTTGTGACCCCCGCTTACTCGGGGATGGTAAAGGAACAAAGGTGACGGGGAGTTGGGTTCTCCAAAACCCAGAGGGCAATGGGACTACGTACCAGGACAGCTGAAGCAGGGTCAGCCGGGGCCTTCCCCTTGTCTAATCGCCTCCCACGCACCGGGTTGGACACTGAAGCTTCTGCTGACACAGAATGGGTCTCGTCACCCTAGCCTCGGGGGATGACTGCGGGGGGAGGTGCAGAGCCGCCCTCCGGTCGAGCGGGTCTTCCTTGTCCGCCAGAGGGCCGATGCGTCGTTGGCTCCGGGCCCTGAGGCCCTTGACTGGCGGCTTGTGAGGGCCTTTGAGAAGCCCTCTGCTGAGCTCGCGTAGCCATTAGGACCTCGTACTCCTCACGGGAGACCTCCATCACTAACGGGTTGGGGTCATCCATCTTCGCTTCCGATCAGACTGCTGTGTCCCTCCTTCTAACGCCAAATTTGATCCTGTCGCGAAGCGAGTTGGACGCCCCTACAGCTGGACGGGTCTCCGGGGAGCGCGAGATCGCCGAGGTGGTCTACTGAGCTGGATCGCCTCTAGCCTGCAAGACAGAGATCGTTAGAACCCGCCGGGAAAAGTCCCCGGCCAGGCACTCCGACGGTCAAGTCAGTACTCGACGGTGGCGATGGAAAGCAATGGAACAGTATGGAATTGCACTATCATGCATACCTGAGAGATGCGGAGTGTGAAGGCTTATATAGTCGGGGAAGCTGACAGCTCCTGCCCCCACCTGCCACCTGCTGCCACATAACGAGGACAAGGTGATGCATGCTCAGAGATAGCAGGATAAAGTAGCACATACCGGGTTAAGGAAAGGGTCATTGTCAACTTAATGGCTGGCGCCTTTTGGCGCCGCTCGACCTGACACCGGTGTAGGTGGTCACGGTACGGGGGGACAGGGAATGACAGGAAGATCAATATCTCAGCGTGATATCCGTCGTTTGAGACCAGGATGGTTCCAGTCCTGCGCCGATCCCATACAGCTTCTGGTAGTCTGGTGTCAGAGAGTGGTTGTGTTGCTTGCCAGGCCTGACTGAGAGCCCGTTCGGGTGCCGACTTGGGCACTGAGTGTGAAGGCCGACTGAGGGTCTATGGGGGTGCCGACTGGGGCACAGAATGTTCAGGCCAGCTGAGGGCCTATGGGGGTGCCGACTGGGGCACAGAATGTCCAAGCCGGCTGAGGGCCTATGGGGGTGCCGACTGGGGCACAGAATGTCCAGACCGGCTGAGGGCCTATGGGGGTGCCAACTGGGGCACAGAATGTCAGTGTGTTGAGTAACTCATCCTCTGGTTCGAGCTTACCGCAGGAGCGTGGGCCGCCACACGTCGGCTGGGAGCCAAATAGGAGGGGTGTCAGGGCCTGGGCGTCTGAACCTGGGCCAAATCGACCTTGAGGAACATGGGCCGCCACGCACCCGATCGAAGGCCCTGACCCGCGCGACTCCGATCTGACGGACCTTTCCAGCCCCCTAACCATCTTCCTTTTGACTAGGCGCTAGGCTGCCGGGCCAGACTATACGTAAGCTGGCCCGGGATCAGACATAAAATTGATATTTGTTATTGTTCTTGCTCTTGCTCTTGCTCTTGCTAGTGGATTACCTACATCTAAGGATTTTGAGCATGTTATCCATTTAGAATTGATAAAGCCAAATTCTATAACTATGTACCAAGCTATTCATCTTTTTATTGACATGTTTTCAATTAGAAACAATTTCACAAAATTATTGTTGGGAGGATGTGGATGCAGTATGATACTGTGAGGTTTGAAATAATTTTAGTATAGTTTTTAATGCTTAGAATAATTGTAGTATGATCACCAACTATAATCTTTTTAAGGATGTGGTGTAATATGTAACTTATAATTTAATAGTCATTTTCATTTCTTAATTTATTTCATATTTTTATTTCATATGACATCCTCATTATTGCATAGAGGAGTTCAAGTGGATGAAGATACTTATGCGGGAGCAATATGTAAGTCATAATTTATTTTATTTTATTTATTTTATATTTTGAAAAGATAAGATTGCGTTTGATACGTTTGTTTTTTATTTTTATTTTTTATAGAAAATGCACTTTTTCAAAAAATATGTTTGGTTTGTATTTTTCAGACTTATTTCCAGAAAAAAATATAGTATTTTATGAAAAATTGGAGAATGAAATAAAATTATTTTCTAGAAAATGAGAAAATACGATTTTCTAGAAAATGAAAATAGAAAACGGAGCAAACCAAATGCTCCCTAAGTTTTCCATCAAATGCACTAAATACTATGATTATTTAAGTAGCTACTTTTGATTCCAAAAAAATTGATTAATTTTGTTTTCTTTCTGCTTTTAATTGTGACTATTCCATGTTCAAATTTCAATTCAAAAACCTCTTCTGTATACGATGCTTTTGCTTATAGTTTTTTTTTTCAGGCTTAACTTGAAATGCAAGGCAGCTTCTTTGAACTGGCGTTGTTGATAAGATTGAGTAGTGCCTTGAGTTGATTAATAAGGCATTTGATAACATTGATAACCATTTTTAATTCGTTTACTTAGAACTATTTGCTTACTATATGCTATAGTTTAGTTTCCTAATGTTACAAAATTATTTCTTAATAGTGTTTACAGTTTATGTGATATTGTGTCTGGATATTAAGCTTTTTAGTTTGTTTTTTAAATTAATCAATGTGCAGTAAGAAGATCATCAAGCCTCTGGTATTACCTTGTATTCCATTTTGTTATCTATACTTAGTTTTGGATTCAGATTCAAAGAAAATTCTACCTAAATATTTATTCACACTTGACCTAATGTTCATTGTTTTGTGATTATGAATAGTGATGTTGATTATGACTTTTGTACCATCTCAATTTATTTGTATTGAAAATTTGAGATGGTAAGTCTTACTCGTTTTATATTTTAATTTGCTATATTGTCTCAATAAACTCCGTTGGTTTGTTAATTTGTACAAGAGAAACAATTAATCTCATGGAGTTGGAAGACATGCACGCTACTAGCAAGAGGGTGAAGTAAGAAATTATTAAATGTACAAGATTTTGGAACTCGTTATCCCAAAAAGCAGGCAGAGGGAAGAAAAGTTTATTGAGAAGGTAGACAGTGTTGGATTAGATTTTGCAAAGTAAAATTTTAATGTCATCGATCGTTGAAAGTCAAGTTTGACTTCAAAATCGAAATCTACATTTCGCGTAAATAAATCTGGACTATTTATTTGCTCAAAATCGATTAGGGCGAATAAGAAATTAATTATTCAAAGATACGCTTAAATAAACATTAAGGAAAAAGATGAGATTTTTAATCTCACATTGCTAACCGGTGAGAGCCAATGTTTCCTTATATGTGTTCTTTATTAATACAAAAACACAGGAGGTCTCTACCTTTGGGCGAGCAGGTGCTCGCACCAGCGAGCCCGCCACCCGCCACCCGCCACGCGCGCACGCGCGCAATGAGCGCTTTGTTGGTGCACTTTGCACATACGCATCGTCGCGAGGAGCTTTAATTTATGCTCCACGTGGTGATAACGTGTCGTAATCAGGTGGCACCACGTGGCATGTCGGTGACAAGACAGTGCCTATGTGGCACGTGACTGTGTAAAGAATGATGACTGGATTGGGCGTGACGAGCTTTAATTTATGCTCCACGTGGCGATGACGTGTCGTGATCAGGTGGCGCCACGTGACATGTCGGTGACGAGGCAGTGCCTATGTGGCATGCGACTATGTAGAGAACGATGACTAGATTGGGCGAACAGATGGTGGTCGTCGGATCAAAGTTCTGGACAAATCGCAGGAAGATTCGATCTGGAGCGTCGGATCAAAGATCTGGACAGATCGCAGGCAGGTGCGATCTAGAGCGTCGGATTCGAATCTGAGTGTGAAGAGGGAGGATGGATCTGAGGCGTCGGATTAAATGTTCTAATCTGACGGCCGAGATCAAGATGAGATCTGAAGAGTTATAACTTTTCAGATCAAGAGACGAGATTAAAAGACCTTTAAAGGATTATACCCTTTCATTATGAACGGTCCAGATCTGTCCGAACCAAAAGGTACTTACCTCTTCACTTAATATAAATAGAACCCTCCACTAGATCATTTCATTCATTCAAACATTGCAATCTAAAGCATTTGCACTCATCCATCTTCTGTATCGAGAGTCCAAAAAGCCTACGAAAAGGTTCGCCGATCTCGGAATTTGAAGTGCTATTATTTCGAGATGATGTCGTTGTATCTTGGAAACAAATTGCTGCTATCCGTGAGCACCAGTAGCGGAGCAATATCGTTTTACGGAGATAGTGTCAAACACTAACCTCGACGTAAACCAATCAGTTTACTTCCTCCGAAAGCAACCTCCCAAAAGATCCGACGATCGTAAATTGACTAAGTCAAATATCAAAGAGATACAAATGGTCAACAAAAACTCCAACGGACAGAAGAAAATCTTAATTCATAAAATGATTCAAAGGTAAAATATACAGTTCACTTTTATCTAGGAGGATATGATCCTGCGAATATCGTGATAGACTATATAAAAATTAAATTATTTGTGGTGAGATTTAAAAGTTTATATTGTTACTTGTTGTTTGAGTATTAATTAAATTTGCTTCCATGATGTAAATTTTTATTTATCTCAATGTTAATTATATGATGCTTTTGGATTTAGAAATTAGTTTTTTTTAAGTATTCTAATTAATTTAAAATGTGTAATTGTTTTTTTTTTTGTAAAATAATATCTAGACGATAAATATAGAATATATAAAAATATAATATAATAAAAATTAGCAATAAATCTAAAAATGAAATTATATATGAATTTATAAATAGAACTATAAATAAATTTATAAATAGAATAAAATTATATTTGATATATTATTTGAAATAGATTAATGATGAATTTAAAATAAAATTTAAAGATGGAATTAATATTTAAAACTAATTTTATTTGGTCATTTTAAAAATAAATTTATAAATGGTTTTTTACTCCGTTGCTAAATTAGAGATGGAATAATTTCGTCTTTGGAATTAGAAATAAGGCTTTTAATAAGAGATTTTAGATATAGAATTTTTCGTCTCAATTGTTCTTTAGAAATTGAAAAATGACTGATAGATTTTTTCGTCTCTAAAGTCCTGTTTTCTTTAGTGTTTTTTATCGGTCGAATGGATTTCACACTAGATTTACACTGCGAAAACTTCAGTCGGCTGATTTCTTCTTTTTAATTAAAATCAATTTTAGATAAAATCGATTAATAGATTAAACAACCTCAAAATGATATAAAATTAGGTTTTATATGTATGATTAGTTTTCCTGATTATATTCACGCCCTCAAATATTAATTCATCTAATATATTAAGGGTAGTGATTTTTTGAATGCGAATGTGTTTGAAAAATCTAATTCGTGTTCAAAAAATCACTATTCTCAATATATTGAGTCAAATTGATGTTTGAGAACATGAATATAATCAAGAGAACTAACCATACCGAAATTAGTTTATATGTGTATGATTAGTTTTCCTGATTACATCCACATTCTCAAACATCAATTTGATTCAATATATTGAAAATAATGATTTTTTGAACATGAATTAAATTTTTTGAACGATCGAATTCGTGTTTAAAAAATTATTGTTTAATGTATTGAGTCAAATTGAAGTTTGATAATATAGATATAATTAGGAGAATTAGATTCAAAGGTTGGAATCGCCAACCCAGCGGCCCCCTGGTCTCTGCCCCACAAGTGTCCAGAGGGGGTAAATCACGGTAAATGCTGGGCAGGCTAAGACACCCAGGCGCGAGGGATTTTTTTTTAAACAGCAGCCGAGGTTTTACCCCTCGCGCATACCGTCGACCCTCGAACCCATGCCCTCTGATTCAAGTGCGAGTGTCTTAACCAGCTGATCCAGCCCGTGGGGGCTAATTAGGAGAATTAGATGAATATATAGAAGGTAGTTTAATGTAAATTTTGTTGGTGTAATTGGCCCAAAGTTGATTGGTATGATTAGGGTTTTGATGTGTGTGTCAATAAATTTAAGTTAGGATTTCATATTAGTTTGATGTGTGTTTGAATCATGCATAACTTGGTGGAACACACATGAGGAGCTTGGCGCGACCAAATGTGGGAGAACTCATCCTAGTGCTCAGGTCCTTAAGTTGGTGAATGATGGCGCATTCGAGGGATCGCCAGACAAGGAGCAACAGAATGGAGCCGAATGAAGCAGACTTCAAGGCATACGTAAAGAATGACATCGTGACGAGCCGAGGGCTTGGATGTATCCGAGAGACGAGAGTCAAAGGAAGAGAGCTTCAAAGGGCGACTCCGGAAAGGATGAGTGTGAGTGTATACTAAGACCAGTCTACTGGTTGGGACACCGGTCGACTAATCATTCTGTGGGTTTTGAAGAGCAAGAAACAGTCGATTGGTCTGGATGACAATCGACTAGTTTGTTCGAAATCCAGCCGTTTGGTTAGTCGTTAGCTGAGCACCGTCGATTGGGGTTGGTAGTAGTCGATTGGTGTTGGGACTGAGCTATGTTGATAACAACTCTCTCCTCTATTTAAGGGAAAGCTTTGAGGCTTGAGAAGGGTTAGATGTTATGTCGAAAACCCTCTTGATCAAGTGCTAAAAGCTTCCACGCCTAGGTTCTTCCTCCTAACCCTAATTCTCATCCATGTAAAAGGGGAAGAGATCATTGTGAGAGGTTGTACTCCACCGAAGAGTGAGCTCTAGCCGAAGATTGTCAGGGACTAATCCACCGACGGATTAAGGGTTCATCCACCTCAAAGACACACCAGGGAGTAGGAGGAAACAATCTTTGAATCACGTAAAAGTTTTGTGTTAGCATTGTTTTCATTATTTCTTATATTTTTGCTACGTCATTAACTTTGTAGGAAGAAACACGATTTGGGGAAGATAAACTATCCACCCCCTCTAGCCGCCCTCTGATCCTCAACAAATCTGAAGTCGTTTGGTCTATCAGTCGATTTTGCCCAAAATCGGCTGATGGATCAAATAAATCGGTTGATGAACCAAATAACTTTGGATTGACATAAAACTAACTCCTATATTTTAGTCTAATTCTTCTGATTATATCCATGTCTTCAAACATCAATTTAGCAATATATTGAGAGTAGTGTTTTTTAAAATACAAATTTAATTGTTCGAAAAATCTAATTCGTGTTCAAAAAATATTATTCTCAATATATTGACAAATTGATGTATAAGATCATGGATATGATCAGGAGAATTAGACTAAAATATTGGAGTTAGTTTCATATCAATCTGAGGTCGTTTGGTTCATTAACCGATTTTGGCCAAAACTAGCTGATGGACCAAACGAAATCAGATTGACATGAAATTACCTCTTATGTATTCGTCTAATTCTTCTGATTATATTCATGCCCTCAATCATCAATTTACTTAATATATTAAAAGTAGTGATTTTTTAAATACAAATTTGATTATTCGAAAAATCTAATCTGTGTTCAAAAAATTACTGCTCTTAATATATTGAATGAAATTGATGTTTGAGGGCATAGATATAATTAGAAAAATTAGACTAAAATATAAGAGTTAGTTTTATGTCAATCCGAGGTCGTTTAATCCATCAATCGATTCGTTTGATCTATCAATCGGTTTTGGGCAAAACTAGTTGATGGCCCAAACGACCTTGGATTATATAAATTATCTCCTATTTATTCGTCTAATTCTCCTGATTATATTTATGCCATCAAACTTCAATTTGACTCAATATTTTGAGAGCGGTGATTTTCTAAATATAGATTTGTTTGTTCGAAAATCTAATTCGTGATTAAAAAATCACTATTCTCCAATTCAAATTGATGTTAGAGGGTGTGGATACACATAGAAATTAATTTCATATAAATTCGAAGTCGTTTGGTCTATCAGCT
Organism: Boesenbergia rotunda; assembly: GCA_024364735.1. Lineage (NCBI taxonomy): Eukaryota > Viridiplantae > Streptophyta > Magnoliopsida > Zingiberales > Zingiberaceae > Boesenbergia > Boesenbergia rotunda. The sequence continues at coordinate 182,003 of JAGFNQ010000545.1, read as the reverse complement.
CGACGGATGGATCAAATGATTTCGGATTGATATGAACTTAGTTCTTAAGTGTATGCTTAATTTTTCTGATTATATTTATATATGTCCTTAAATATCAATTTGACTTAATATATTGAGAGTAGTAATTTTTTTAACATAAATTAACTTTTTTAAATGTATTTAAATTCAAAAAGTTATTGCTTTGAATATATTATATTAAATTGATGTTTCAGAGCTTAAGATATAATTAGGAGAATTGATCATATATATATATATATATATATATATATAATAATTAATTTTATATTATTTCGAAATCGTTTAATATATTAATCGATTTTATCTAAAAGTAATTTTAATTAAAAAGTAAATCAGTCGAGTGCTTTCTTTAAGTTTTCGGAGCGTGAATCCATGCGAAATTCATTCGATTGGTGAAAAATTCTCTCAGTGGATTGGTCGATTGGTGGGGATAAAATAAAAAATAAATACATGATTTGATGATTTTAAGACTATCTCATGTGATTTAGATATTTCAATGAGTTATGTATGCGATTAGGTAAATTGTTGATTTTTGTTTTCTTTTAGAAAATCTAAACCGGAAGGCGAATTGGAATCATTTTTCCGGTCTGAACTGGAGGAGTAATTAATTAAACCGCTGATTTATTTTTCCCAGTTAAATCAGATCAAAATCTGGTTCAATATGATGGCCTATCAATTGGACCGAGTCAAGTTTGCTTTTCCCGGTCGGCTCGATTGAGTTGGTTTACTGGACAAATTTTGTCCCGAAAAACAAGTGCTGGCCCCAGAATGCCACGTATGATATACGTTGGGGACCATCGCACACGGTTATTAATCATGTATTCACTCATTACTCATCAGTCATTACAAAAATACATATTTGCTTTTCAGTCCTTCCAACAGTGAGTCCATGTGATCCGTCAAGAAAAAAGAAAGAAAAAAATCAAACGGGTTAGTCGGACATAAATTTGAATATCTCTCGTAAATAAAAAGAAAAAAAAATACAACCAAATATTTGGAATTTTTCTATATTTTTTGTTATCTAAAAAAAATATAAATGAATATTATCAATATGCTATTCACTTTTTCTACACTACTCAGATCTAATGAATGTATAAGTATTATTAATAAATATTTTCCTATATTGTTTAAGTTTTAATAAAAGTATAAGATTTCCTAGTTCTGTTGATCAAGTTATACAGCCGAAAATTTATGCCACCTGGCGGATTAGTATTTAATAGTTATTTATTGAAATATTGTTATTTCGTTTTCTAAAACTTTTAAAGAATTATTTGTTCTTATAAATATCAAAATCTCGTTCGTTTTAAAAAACTACTGTAGGGTATGAATAATATATTTTAGTGGATGATCCCGGCCTTACCTACAGATAAGTCGGCCCGCTCAGCTAGCCAGCCAGCCTGGCGCCACGGAGGTTCAACAGATGGATCAGTAAAGACATCGCCTGGGGGTCCTCGAGCCCGGAAACCCCCCGGGGCACTATTCAGCCAGCAACGAGCAGGGGTCGGTCGGGCCGACCCTAGCCTCTCTTGGGCCAGTCACGTCGACCCGTTTCCCTACCTAGACTTAAGTCGTGTGCTCCCGTCGGACGCGTGACGGCCCACACTCCCCGTCGCACCACATGAATCGGACACCCAACAGAGGCAGCCAGGCATATCTCGGTCAACTCCCGACTCAAGGCGTATTCTACGCCTCAACACTCCTAGTCGGACGCGTGGTTGCCCACGCTCCCTGGCCATTACTCGATCCGGTCCTCGACACCCAGACCCGCCGGTCGGCGCTCAGGGTACGGACTATTTCGTCCCTATGCCCCCTATATCATCATATCCAGGGTATGACCCTGAGGTCGGGGTACTGCACTTCTTACTCGTCTCTGACACATCTCGCGGCCAGACCGCCAATCCAGTACTATTGTACTGCTTAAGCACCCCGCGCCCTGCCGCGCCGCTCCCTAGTGCTCTCATACGGGCTGATAGGTACCACACCCTTGTCTTGTCAATTACGGACAAGGGTTGTCAATCCCCCCCCCCCGGCTATATAAACCCTTCACTCCACCTCCCGCAGGTATGCGCGCGCAAGCTCTCTCATCCACTACTACATTTTATTTCAGTTCCCTATTTTCTGCGGATACTGATTTGACCGTCGAAGTGTTTGACTAGGGAAATCCCCCGGCGGGTTTGCTAACGGTCACCGTTTTGCAGGCAAGAGCCCACTCGGCGCCAGATCAGCATCGTCTTGGCCACTCGTACCGCGGAGAAGACCATTCAGTCTTTGGGACCGTCACCTCACTTCGCGACAGGATCAATAGATGTCTAAATTATTTACATATTAATGTTACAAGATGTAATCTCCATTATCTCATTACCCTCATTATTTTTCAATAACTATCATAGTTATGGAGTCTGGTATACGCGAAGCTTATAAATAATGGCTTATGTGAAAAAAAAAATAAGGGAGGATAAAAAGGAAAAGAAGTGATTTCTTCCTCTCTAAATTACTCTCTATTTTATCCTTATTTGTAGTATATCATGTAGTGTTTTATAACACTGTAAATATTTTGTATTTTTAGTTTTTAGTTTTAAAACATCTTCATGAGTTAAAAAATTAAAAATTAAATCTTTAGAATCAAACAATACCAAATTCAAAGTGGCTGATAAAATGTTATTTTCACAAGGCTACTTGTTAACTTTAATTTGTATGTTAATTTTCTAATTGGTCTATCAATATTTAAAAAATAAATAATTTCCTTAAAACCTAACCAATCTCAAATTCCTCTTCTTTCCCAATACAAGTGAAAAGAATCTGAGCCACAAAAATTTAGAAGACATCATTTTTTTACCATATTATTCACTATTAAAAAATTTAAATATGCTAAAATATTTTAAATAATTATTTTATTTTTTTAATTTCATTTTAAATATATATATGAGTTATGATAGAGAGCGTGAATTCACAACGTAAAATTTAATATGAATGACGTGACATTTTTCGTGTACACGTCCGATTATCGCCTGGATACCGGTGGTGGTCTCTGTTGATGCAGTCTGACCTTGATAGTTGTTTTGGTGTTGACATCGACTTTAGTTTAGGTTGATGATTATGATTATCATTGAGTTTAAGTCCTGGTCGTGGATTAGGCATACCTAGTGGGACTAGGTTTGATAAAATCCTAGATTGGAGGGTTAGGTGTGGAAGTCCTAACTCGGAGGGTTAGGTGTGGAAGTCCTAACTCGGAGGGTTAGGTGTGAAAAATCCTAGCTTGGAGGGCTAGGTGTGGAAAAGTCCTAACTCGGAAGGTTAGGTGAAAAGTCCTAGCTTGGAGGGCTAAGTGAAAAGTCCTAACTTGGAGGGTTAGGTGAAAAGTCCCAACTGAAGGGTTAGCTGTGAAAAATCCTAGCTTCGTGGGCTAGGTGTGGAAAAGTCCTAACTCGGATGGTTGGGTGAAAAGTCCTAGCTTGGAGGGCTAGGTGAAAAGTCCTAACTTGGAGGGTTAGGTGAAAAGTCTCAACTGGAGGGTTAGGTGAAAAATCCTGGCTTGGAGGGTCAGGTCCTAGCTTGGAGGGCTAGGTTGGATGAAACCCTAGCTTGGAGGGCTAGGTTGGAGTCTCTGGATCGGTCTAGTGACCCATCAGGGAAGTTGGCACGCTGCTCCTTCGTGGATTGGTCCGGTGACCGATCCAGCGATGACTGATCGGTCTGGTGACCGATCAGGGAGCACACAGTGAGGTTGGGAACCTACAGTGTGGCTCCTGATCGGTCTGGTGACTGATCAGGGAGCAGGCAGTTGCCTCACTGCTTGGCTTCTGATCGGTCTGGTGACCGATCAGGGAGCAGGCAGTTCACTCACTGCCTTGCTCCTGATCGGTCTGGTGACCGATCAGGGAGCACATAGTGAGTTGAGTTCCCCCGCTGATCAGCTCCTGAACGGTCCGGTGACCGATCCACGACCTAGGATCTGATATCCGCGATTACTGTTCACTCAGGAGTGGACCGATCAGGCTCAGTGGCTATCCTGATCGGTCTAGTGACCGATCAGGATTCACTCTGATCGGTCTGGTGACCGATCAGGCCTGTGTCATCGCGAAAGCTGGGAATCCCAGCAAAGCGGTGGATCGGTCTGGTGACCGACCCACAAGCCCTGGATCGGTCCGGTGACCGATCACTTTAATTCAAAATGCACTGTCAGACGCTCTGATCGCGTCTGAACGTATTTGATTCTCTGCGCCTAACCTCTGATACTCGATTTTTTGCTTGATATGTTGTGCTAATGCTCTGATTAAGCTGCAGGTGACAGGGAAGGATTCATACACTCAAGGAGAGTCAATAGAGGCCTTTTCTTGGAGCAGATTTGTTCGTTTTCCATCTCAGGTTGCAACGGACGCTGGCGCTGGCTGGAGCTGCTGACTGGGGCTGGTCTGAGGGAGGCTCAGGGAGTCCAGAAGAGCTCAGCAGTGGCTGGTGGTTGCAGGAGAGCAGCTGGAGGCTTCAATGAGGAGGTGACTTGACAATAGTGGAAGGACTTAAGCGCTTGGTGGCGATCAAGTCTCCACAACTCTGATCAGTAACGCTGCGTGCTTGTGTTCTCTGCTGTTCCATCGTTCTTGAGCAAGCAACTGCAATCTTTGAAGCAACCATCTTTTACTTGAGCACTTGGAGGAAGAAACAAGACGATTGTAGAGTCCATCAGCGAGAAGACACGAAGAAGGGAGTTCTTGCGTGAGATCGTCGCTGGGTGGAGCTCGGGAGAAGTTCTGCTTGTGTTCTTGCCTGTCCTAAGTGCTAAGTAAGATCTTTCTTGTATTTCATTGTGCTTAAAACTCTATCTCTGTTGAAACGCTGTGGAGAGGTTACTCCACCGAGAAGGAGGTTGTTTACTATCCGAATTTTTCGGGGCTTGATCTGCCGACGATCAAGGGATCGCCCACCTTACGGGCATGCCAAGGAGTAGGGGTAAGTTATCCCCGAACCTTGTAAATCCTCTTGTTAGCGTTCTTGTTCTTGTGATTAACTTAGGGTTTAGTTTGCTACGTATTCTGTTTTAATACTAATCTTTTGAGTCGCAGAAATTTCAAAAGCGCTAAAACTTCAAGTGTTTGGCTATATTCACCCCCCTCTCTAGCCATCAAAGTTCCAACAAGTGGTATCAGAGTTTGGAGCTCTGTTCTAGCGGATTAACAACCAAGAGCTTTCATCCATAGCGTTGAGAGAAGGTTTTAGCACTACCCGACCTCCCTTCTTCGATGGCGCAGATTTTCAATATTGGAGATCGAAGATGAAGTATTACTCAAAGATGGGCATCAACACTTGGTTCACGGTGAAGGACGGTTTTACCCCTCCAAAGGATGATGAAGGCAAAGAACTAGAATCTGTTGGTGCAAGTTGCATCAATGATATTCCTTTTAAGTGTTTTAATGTTTGACAATACACTTAAGTCAGTGATACATTGAACAGACAAAGGGGAGCAAAAGAGAAGTAACCTTAGCTGAAGAAAAGTCCTAGTTAATCTAGGCATCAAAACCCTAAGACCCAACGAAGGGCTGCTGGGCACCTAGTGAAGGGCTGCTAGGTATCGAAACCCTAAGACCTAGCGAAGGGCTGCTAGGCACCTAGCGAAGGGCTGCTAGGTATCGAAACACTAAGTCCTGGCGAAGGGATGCTGGGCACCTAGCGAAGGGCTGCTAGGTATCGAAACCCTAAGACCTAGCGAAGGGCTGCTAGGCACCTAGCGAAGGGCTGCTAGGTATCGAAACCCCAAGACCTAGCGAAGGGCTGCTAGGCACCTAGCGAAGGGCTGCTAGGCATAGAAGACCTAGCGAAGGACTGCTAGGTAACGGAACCTTAAGACCTAGCGAAGGACTGCTAGGCACCTGGCGAAGGATTGCTAGGGAATGAAGTCTTGGTCCGAGGGACTAAGCAACTTAGCTGAGCGATGACTAAGGACAGGAGTAGAAACGGGTCAGGGTTTGGGCGTCTCGAGATCCGGAGTAATCGGACGCTAAGCAAAAGTCCACCCGAAGGACTGGGTGGCAACCGTCTCCTGAAAGGAGTAGGTGAAAGGCGCGTTCTCGGGGGTGAGAACTTGTGCCGGTTCGACCTAGGGTTTCGTGGAGATCCGAAGTCAGAACCAAGTCCTTAAGGCTAATATTATACGTATCTATGCTTTATGTTTGTATATCTTGCAGGTACCAAGACTGGAAGAAGTAGTAGGCTGCTGGAGGCCCTAAGCAGGGCGCCCCCAGTGTTGAGGGCGCCCCCATCAGCCAGGGCGCCCCCATCATCCAGGGCGCCCCCAACAGCCAGGGCGCCCTGGTCAAATCTGTTATCAGCTGCGGCGAGGTAGGCGCAGGGATAAAGTTTGACCGAGTCTTCCGGGGCGCCCCCAGCGTCCAGGGCGCCCCCAGGAGTGCTATAAAAGGGGCTTCGACCCCTCTGCTTCAGATACGACTGCTAAGCACTGTTTTGATCACTCTGACCGACGACAACGCGCTAAAGACGAGGCTCTACGACCGGGAGGATCCAGGAGGAAGTGCGCGGCACTTCGGAGGTCCAGATCGGCCGAACTTCATCCTTGTTCTGTTCGGTTTGCTTTAATTATACTGCAATTTCCTATATTTTTTATTGTAACCTTGCACTATAAGTCGGGTTTCTCCACCTCCGGAAAGTCCGGGAAGGAGACCAATAGTGGACGGGCGTTCCTGTGCATAGGCCTTGGATGTACTGACCCTGGGGGGTCGGGAACCAAGTAAAAATCCGCTGTGTCCTCTGCTTTGTTTTTCTTCGTTCTACTTTCCGCTGCGCTACTAATATTCTAAGTCCAGAACGAACGAAAGTTTTACGAAGAATTCCGAAAGAGTTTTCACGATCGATATTCACCCCCCCTCTATCGACGGCACCGGTCCTACAGAATCTTGGCGTTGGATGGCTGAACAAACCCGAAAAAGTGAAGCCGACGCGAAGGCGGTGGTGACCCTACAATGCGGCATGAACAAAGACCAACTCATCAAGGTTGATCCATTCACAAGCGCAAAAGATTTGTGGAACAAGCTCATAGAACTCCACGAAGGCACCCGAGATTCAAGAATCGCCATGAGGGATTTATTCCTCAACCAACTCTAAAATCTCTCCATGAAGGAGAATGAAACCGTAAGTGAACTCCATAGCCAGTTCAAGGAAGTCCTCAACGGGCTTGACTCTATTGATGAAAAGGTCGAGAATCACGACCTTGTGAGGTATGTGTTAAAAGCATTTCCAAGGAATGCTTTGTGGTCATCCATGGTGGATGCCTACAAAGTTTCCAAGGATTTATCAATTGTTAAATTAGATGATTTATTTTGTAAAATGGAATTGCATGAGATGACTAACAAAGGCCCCAAGGAGAAGGGGATTGCCTTAGTTGCAGAGGAATGATCCAACAAGAAGAAGAAGGAGAAGAAGAAGGAGAAGGAAGTCTCTTTATCTTCGTCCTCTTCCGAATTCGAGTCCGATTCCGAGGAAGATGGCAGCGTGTCTTCTTCCTCCGAGATGACAAACTTTGTTCGAAGGATGATGAGGAAGGGTCGACGCTTCAAGGGTAAAGGTAATCCTAGTGAAGCTAGAGTTGATAAGTCTAATGCTTCTTGTTATGAGTGTGGCAGGAAAGGGCATTTCAAGAGTGAATGCCCAAAGCTAAAGAAGAAGGAGGAGAAATCCAAGAAGAAGGAAGAAAAATCCAAGAAAAAGAAGAAAGCCTTGAAGGCCACTTGCGATGAATCCTCCTCAAGTTCATCCGATGAAAAGAAGGAGGAGAAGAGTACACGGCATGTGGCATTCATGACTCTTGGAGATAAAGAAAGCTGTGATGAATCCTCCGACTCCTCAAACGCGGCTTCATCATCTTCGAATGATGAAGAGGTTGTTGATGCAGTCTGGCCTTGATTGTTGTTTTGATGTTGACAACGATTTTAAGTTAGGAGGATGATTATGATATGGAAAATCCTAATCTGGGAGGTTAGGTGGATTATGATTGAGTTCTGATCGAGGATTAGGCATGATTTGGAAAATCCTAACCTGGGAGGTTAGGTGTGATGATTATGATGATTATGATTAAGTCCTAATCGAGGATTAGGCATGATATGGAAAATCCTAACCTGGAGGGCTAGGTGTTGGAAAAGTCCTAATTCGGAAGGGTTGGGTGAAAAGTCCTAGCTTGGAGGGCTAGGTGAAAAGTCCTAACCTGGAGGGTTAGGAGCAAATTCCCATCCTGGAGAATTAGGTGAAAAAGTCCTGGCTTGGAGGGTCAGGTGCCTAGCTTGGAGGGTTAGGTTGGATGATGTTCTAACTCGGAAGAGTTGGGTGAAAAGTCCTAGCTTGGAGGGCTAGGTGAAAAGTCCTAGCTTGGAGGGCTAGGTGAAAAGTCCTAACTTGGAGGGTTAGGTGTAAATTCTCAACTTGGAGAGTTAGATGGAAAAATCCTTAGCTTGGAGGGCTAAGGTGGATGAATTCCTAGCTTGGAGGGCTAGGGTTGCGTCGCTGGATCGGTCTGGTGACCGATCAGGGACATTGGCACGTTGCTCCTTAGTGGATCGGTCTGGTGACCGATCCAGCTATGTCTGATCGGTCTGGGGACCGATCAGGGAGCGCACAGTGAGATTGGGAATCTGCTGTGTGGCTCCTGATCGGACCGGTGACCGATCAGGGAGCAGGCTGCTTCCTTGCTGTCTTGCTTCTGATCGGTCTGGTGACCGATCAGGGAGCAAACGGTGAGTGAGTTCCCTTGCTTATCAGAGTCTTGGATCGGTCCGGGGACCGATCAGGGATCTTGGGTTTGATTAAAAAGTTACTGTTCATTTGCTCGGATCGATCTGGATGACCGATCAGGATCCAATCTGATCGGTCTGGTGACCGATCAGGCTTCACCCTGATCGGTCTGGTGACCGATCAGGCGTGTATAGTTGCGAGAGCTGGGAATCCCAGCAAAGCAGTGGATCGGTCTGGTGACCGATCCACACACCCTGGATCGGTCTGGTGACCGATCACTTTAATTCAAATTCACTGTCAGACGCGGTCAGAAGTTCTGATCGTATCGGATTTGCTGATGATATATGATATGCTGCATGATCTTCTGCTCTAATGCTCTGATTGAGTTTCAGGTGACAGGGGAGGACTCAAACACTCAAGGAGAAGTCAAGGCATGCTTTCCTTGGAGCAGGTTTGTCCCTTTTCCCATCTCAGGTTGCAACGGCGAGCTGCGGACTGGAGCTAAGACTGGGGCTTGGCTGAGGAGCTCAGTGAGTCCAGAGATAGCTCAGTAGAGGCTGGCGTTGGCAGATGAGTAGCTGGGAGCTACAGAGATGGTGTCACCCGTCGCTTGGCGGAGAAACAAAAGGAACGCGAGAGTTGAGTTCCACAGAAGATTTGGCAGAGGTTTGAGACTTGCTGAATCTCTTCGTGTTCTTGCGTTCTGCTTGCTGTTCTTGAGTTCTTCAACCATTCTAAGCAAGCTATTGAGGAGCAATCATCATACTTGAGCGCTTGAAGGAGAAAACAAGAAGCTTGGAGTCCGACAGTGGGAAGACACGAAGCAGACGGGGTCTGCGTGAGATCGCCACTGGGTGGAGCTCAGGAAGCTTGCTGTGTTTAATCCTTGCTAAGTGTTTGAGTAAGATCTTTCTTGTTGTTGTTTCATTGTGCTTATTATATATCATTGTGTGAAACACGCTGTGGAGAGGTTTCTCCACCGAGAAGGAGGTTGCTTCATATCCGGTGTTAACCGGGGCTTGATCTGCCGACGATCAAGGGATCGCCCACCTCAAGGGCACGCCAAGGAGTAGGGGCAAGTTATCCCCGAACCTTGTAAACCCTCCTTGTTAGCGATCTTGCTAGTTGTGTGTGCTTTGCTCTTGTTTGTTTTTCTGCATACTCTGTTTTCCATTCTTTCCGCTGTGCTACTGATAACCAAGTTGCAGAAATCGTGAGAAGTATTCAAGGGGCAAGCGATTGTCTATATTCACCCCCCCCCCTCTATAGCCATCTCGTTCCCAACAAGTGGTATCAGAGCAAGGGGCTCTATACACGGATTAACAACCGAGAGTCTTCAACAAGATGGCTTTGAGAGAGGGCTTCTCCACCACCCGACCTCCATTCTTTGATGGCGCCGACTTCTAATATTGGAGATCAAAGATGGAATACTACTTGAAGATGGACATCCATACATGGTTCGCGGTGAAGGAAGGATTCATCCCTCCTAAGGATGATGAAGGCAAGGAACTCGAATCTTCCCGGTGGACTGCCGAACAAACAAGGAAGAGTGAAGCCGACGCTAAGGCGGTTGTCACTCTACAATGCGGCATGAACAAAGACCAACTCATCAAGGTTGGTCCCTTCATGAGTGCAAAAGATTTGTGGAACAAACTCATAGAGCTCCATGAAGGCACCCGGGACTCGAGGATTGCAAAGAGGGATTTGTTCCTCAATCAACTTCAAAACCTCTCCATGAAGGAGAATGAGTCGGTAAGTGAGCTCCATAGCCGGTTCAAGGAAGTTCTTAATGGACTTCATTCAATTGATGAAAAGGTCGAGAATCGCGACCTTGTGAGGTATGTATTGAAAGCATTTCCAAGGAATGCTTTGTGGTCTTCCATGGTGGATGCCTACAAAGTATCCAAGGATTTATCTATTGTAAAGTTAGATGATTTATTTTGTGAAATGGAGTTGCATGAAATGGCTAACAAAGGCCCCAAGGAGAAGGGGATTGCCTTAGTTGCAGGGGACCGGACCATTAAGAAGAAGAAGGAGAAGAAAAAGGAGAAGGATCTTTCATCATCTTCATCCTCCTCCGAATCTGAGTCAACCTCGGAGGAATATGGCAGTGGCTCCTCTTCATCCGAAATGGTGAACTTCGTGCGAAGAATGATGCGAAGAGATCGACGGTTCAAAAGGAGAGGTAACACTAGTGAATTCAAGCTTGATAAGAATAATGCATCTTGCTTTGAGTGTGGTAGGAGAGGACACTTCAAGAATGAATGTCCGAAGCTTAAAAAGGAGGAGAAACCCAAAAGAAAAGAAGAGAAATCCAAGAAGAAGAAGAAAGCCTTGAAGGCGTCTTGGGATGAGTCATCTTCTAGTTCATCCGATGATGAGAAGGAGGAGAAGAGCACAAGACAAGTGGCTCTCATGGCTCTTGGAGAGGAGAGCAGTGAAGAAACTTCAAGCTCCGCAAACACGGCTTCATCATCTTCGGATGATGAAGAGGTAACTTCTCTCGAGCTTGAAAAATGTTATAGAGCAATTGCATGTTTAACTAGTATGCTTAAGAAATCCAAAAACAAAGCTAAAGCATTGCAATTAGAGATTGATCAATTGAAAGCTTCTAGGGATGATAACATTGATGACTTGCATGTTGAATTACTAGAAGATGAAATTAAATCTGTGAAACATGAGATTGTAAGCCTGAAATCCTCTAAGGTTGAGGAAATCAGTGATATGCATGATATTGTGTTAGTAGAGGAAAACCAATCATTGAAGAGTGAAGTTGAGAAACTCAAGAATATTCTTGGGAAATTCTCAAATAGCTCTAAGACCTTAGATATGATTTTGAATGCCCAAAGAGCGGTCTACAATAGGGCCGGTATTGGTTACCGCCCTAAGGAACCCTCTTTTGTATCTCTCATGTCTAGGACTGACATGAGACAATCTAGGACACCCAAAATCCAAAAGAAAGTTGTCAAGGCATTGGTGCCGAAGTCATGTTTAGTTGATGCATTAGGTCCCAAGGTGTGGGTACCTAAGACTTCTATTTTTCGAATTGTGTAGGTTATGATTGAGGGGGAGCATCTATCAACTTGGTTCGTTGATAGTGGGTGCTCCAAACACATGACCGGGGATAGATCATTGTTTACCACATTTCACAAGAAGAGTAGAGGTAATGTATCATTTGGTAACAATGGTAGTCTTAGGGTCATAGGAATAGGAGACATTCAAATATCCGAATGTCTTAGAATCTCAAATGTCCTTCTAGTCAAGGGGATGAAATTTAATCTCCTAAGTGTCAGTCAATTGTGTGACACGGGTTACACAATTGACTTCCAACCAAGTCAATGTCTAGTTAGACAAAATGACACTTTGGACACGGTACTAGTAGGAGCAAGAGTAGACAATATTTACCAAGTTTCATTTAAAAGTGCTACTAATGCTTTTGCTAAGTGTTTCATGTCAAAAGAAGAAGAGTCCACACTTTGGCACCGGAGGCTAGCACATGTGAACATGAAGAATATCCGGAAGTTGGCCAACAAAGGACTAGTGCGAGGCTTACCAAGCATCAAGTATGAAAAAGATAAATTATGTGATGCGTGTCAAATGGGTAAGCAAACAAAATCTGCACATAAAGGTAAAAGCACTGTAAGTACTTCCAATGCATTAGATTTACTTCACATGGATTTATTTGATTGTAGTACCATCATATCATTGAATGGAAGTAGATATTGCTTTGTTATCATTGATGATTTTACTAGATATACTTGGACTTACTTTTTAAAACATAAGGATCAAACCGTAGGTATTTTCATTTCTTTTTGTAGAAGGGTTGAAAATGAGAAATCATCAACAATTAAGACAATAAGAAGTGATCATGGAGGTGAATTTCAAAATCAAAGGTTTCTAGAATTTTGTCGAGATAAGGGTTATAGACATGAGTTCTCTACTCCTAAAACACCACAACAAAATGGTGTTGTAGAGAGGAAGAACCGTGCACTTCAAGAGGCTGCACGAAGCATGCTTAATGAGTACTCACTCCCGAGTTACTTATGGGCTAAAGCTGTAAATACAGCTTGCTATGTGCAAAATCGAGTTCTCATCCATAGGTTTTTAGAAAAGACTCCCCATGAACTCTGGTTTGGGAAACCACCTACGGTTAAACACCTTAGGGTGTTTGGGTGTAAGGTGTTCATCCTAAACACCAAGGATCATCTTGGAAAGTTCACGGCAAAAGCTGATGAGGGGATACTAGTCGGGTACTCCCTCGTTAGTAAAGCCTACCGAGTCTACAACAAGAGAACTAGACTAGTTGAAGAGTCTTCTGATGTGGTGTTCGAGGAATTTCCAAAATCAATTGACCAATCAGATAATGTAGAAGGAGTTCAAATCGAACTAAGGAGACTTAGTTTGAATGAAAATCCGAGTATTGTTGATGGTGATGAGTCTGATGACGGTGAGCCTAGACAACTCATTGATCAGCCAGACCCTGAGGCTAAACTTGTGTCTAGTGAACCTATCTAAGAAGCACCACCAACACCAAGGCAAACGAGACTAGCCTCTAGTCATCCCCAAGACCAAATTGTTGGAGACATCCATCAAGGGGTTAGGACTAGATCATTCTTCAGGAATGAGGCTAATGAAGTTGCTCTAATTTCTGAAATTGAACCTAGAAAAATTGATGAAGCATTAAATGATCCCGATTGGATTATTGCAATGCAAGATGAACTAGGTCAATTTGAGAGGAGTCAGGTTTGGGACTTAGTCCATAGGCCTAAGAAGACCACCATTATTGGAACCAAATGGGTCTTCAAAAACAAATTAAACCACAAGGGAGAAATCATTAGAAACAAGACACGCTTGGTAGCCAAGGGCTACAGTCAAGTTGAAGGTCTTGATTATGATGAGACTTATGCTCCCGTGGCACGATTAGAGTCCATCCGATTGATGCTTGCAATTGCAGCACATCGAGGCTTCAAACTATTTCAAATGGACGTCAAATCGGCTTTCCTAAATGGTTTGATTAGGGAAGAAGTCTATGTCGAACAACCTCCAGGGTTTGAGAGTACCGAATATCCAAACCACGTGTACAAGCTCAAGAAGGCACTCTATGGCCTTAAACAAGCACCCCGGGCTTGGTATGAGCGGTTGTCGACATTCTTGATTGAAAAGGACTTCATTAGAGGTCAAATAGACCCTACACTATTTCTACGAAGAGATGGTGACAATATATTTGTAGCCCAAGTATATGTCGATGACATAATTTGTGGCTCAAACAACAAGGGCTATTTACGTGAATTTATCGGACACATGGAGAGTGAGTTTGAAATGAGTTTAGTGGGAGAGTTGACTTTCTTCCTTGGACTTGAAATCAAGTAAACTCGCGATGGTATCCATGTGCACCAATCAAAGTATACACATGAAATGCTTCGAAAATTCAATATGAGTGATTCAAAAGAGGTAACCACTCCCATGGCCACAAACACAAGATTAGATAATGATGAGAGTGGTAAACCCGTTGATCTAACTCAATATCGAAGCATGATAGGTAGTTTGCTATACCTTACAGCTAGTCGACCAGATATACTATTTGCTGTAGGTATGTGCGCTAGGTATCAAGTCTGTGCCAAGAAATCTCACCTAATTGCTGTTAAGCGAATTTTGAGATATCTCAAGGGTACAATTGGTGTAGGTCTTTGGTATCCCCGTACCGAATCTTTTGATTTGATGGGCTATACGGATTCTGACTACGCTGGATGTAAGTTGGACCGGAAAAGCACTAGTGGGGGCTGCCAATTCCTAGGATCGTCTTTAGTAAGCTGGTCGAGTCGGAAGCAACATTGTGTTGCTCTTTCCACTACCGAGGCAGAATATATCGCCATGGGAGAGTGTATATCACAATTGTTGTGGATGATCCACACCTTAGAGGACTATGGATTAGGTTATCAGGGTGTGCAAGTGTTATGTGATAACATTAGCACGATTAACTTAACCAAGAATCCGGTCCATCATTCTAGGACAAAACATATTGAGGTAAGACACCACTTCATTAGGGATCATGTAGCTAGGGGGAACATCATACTCTCACATGTAGAGTCAAAGTCAAACCTAGCTGACATTTTCACTAAACCACTTCCCGAGAGTGAATTTAGTTTCCTAAGACGGGAATTGGGAATGTGTCGCGCCTCATGATGTTCAAATTATGGTCAAAACCCTTCATGATTATTTCAAATTGTTAGGGGACAATTGGGTAACTTTGGGAACATCTCACACAAACTATAAGGGTTACCAAAATGTTTTTGATTGCTAGATATGGGGTGAGATGTTAGGTTCAACTCAATTTCTCAAAATGTCACTGCATCACTTGAGAAATTAAGTTGACGAGATAATGATCACGGTGGTGACCAAGTATGGGGAAAACCATTGCATAATATATGTGTATATGGCTCCATGATCATACTTGGACATTCCAATCAAGGCAACTTGATTGGAAACTTGGAGATGGAGTAAAAACTCGGTTGAATTTGCTTGATTGATTATTGCTTGAGTTTGATTCCATTTAGATGGATCAAAGTGTTTGTTGAACCTATAAGGACTTTAGATTTTTGTTTAAGAATCAATTTTAGTCATAAAGACCTGTCCAAGTTAGACAAAATCCATCAAAGATCGTTTGGAAATTTCAGAAATTCTGAAACTGAACATTTCAGGTCGTATCAGGAACCCTGATCGGTCACCGGACCGATCAGGCATAGGACTGATCGGTCCCCAGACCGATCTGACTCTTTCCTGTGTCGAGTCTCCCGAAATTTGACTAAGTGTCTGAGCTAGCCTGGATCGGTCTCCAGACCGATCTGGCACCCTGTGGGGATCGGTCCACAAACCGATCAGGGAGCTCAGAATTTTCTCTCCGGGACCTACTGATCGAATTCTGATCGGTCACCCGATCGATCAGGATCGCATCTGATCGGTCATCCGACCGATCAGGGACATTCCAGTCCGATCAGGATGTATCCTGATCGGTCCGGACGCGATCTGATCGAACGGTGATCCGATCAACCGCATTAAATTTTGGTTGGTGGACCGATCCACGAACCGATTAAATCTCAAAACCCTTCGTTTTCACGAACCCTAGCGCCGAAACCACCCCGTCTGTGCTCCCTTGTGTGAGTGAGAGAGTTCCTGCGTCTTCCTTCCTCACGCGCGTACGAGGCTTCCGGCGAGATCTCCTCTTCCTCTCTGCGTCCGAGAGCTCTCAGTGAGCAAGCCTGAGGAACCGACTTCTTCCTCCCTCGCTCAAACGCTTCAATGGCACCAAAGTAAGGGTTTGGCTTCATCTTTCGTTTTCAACAAGATATATATTTATGAAGCTAACCATATTCTGTCTTGTTTATGTTTTGCCGTGACCCTCTTCCTCATTTCTTGACCAATTTTTTTTTTTTGTATCTACCTTTTTGATTGGGTCTCATATGATCAACTCCTGTATGCCTCACCCTATGTGTCATAATCAATTCGAACCTCCTTAGAAAGTCATCTAAGGGAAAGGAGGTAGCAGAGGAGAGTTCTCGAGAGAAAACCTTTTCATCCTCTCAAAGGCCTTCATCCCCTCAACTTGCTCGGTTTCAGAGTCATGGCCTCGCCTTCAAGTTCCAGTGGCACAACTTCAAGTTAATGCC